>JAFJYH010000091.1:0-140022 GCA_017365405.1 Cadophora malorum
CTCTCAACCCTGGCCCTTCACCAAAATCCCCCGCACCCACCAACCGCACCCCCTCGGCCTCTACGCCGACCTCACATCCACCAGCACCTGCGACGAAGCCCCCCGCTACATCGCATTCCCGGACCTCGGACACCTCGCTATCCATGTCGGGGGGCGAGATAAATGCGGCGAGACTCCCGTGAGACAATGTGAGGTTGTGGCTGCGGCGCAGAGGGAGCATGTTGGTGTGTGGCCTGCGGGTTGGAGGACTTGTTTGGAGTGTTATGGGGAGAGGAGGAGAAGGTGGGATGGTGCGGGACTGGAGAGGCGGAAGGTGTTTTTGTGTAAGGCGTGTGCGGGGGTGGTGAGGAGAGAGGATGGGATGGGAAATGGAGCGGTGAGGGTGAAGGAGGAGTGTGAGTGTAGGAGGGTGGTGGGGGAGATGTGGTTGTGTCATTTGCATGGGGAGGAGGTGGAAGGGGAGTGGAGGGGGGCGCTTGCTAATGCGGAGGCGACGATTATTGCGATGGGGAGGGACGGAGCGTGTGTGGCTTGTGGTGTTGATTGGGAGGATAGGGAGAGCGGGGTTTGGTCGTGTAAGGTTTGTAGGGATTGGGTTTGGAGTACTGGGAACGCTGGTGAGGCGGGGAGAGATGGTGGGCCGTAGAGCCTCTGTTGTATTGAGAAAATCTGGTAGTTTGATGTAATAAAAGTAGTTTCATGTATGTGTAGCATAGTCGTCTCCTAGTCTGCTTGTTAGCACAGAAAGTATGAATTGACTTGGAAGTGATTCTGACCCACGTGACGCCCCCTTTCCCATGTTTACCTGCTTAAGCGAATGCGACAAAGTCTTTGTCCAGCATCCAACTGACCAGCTTGTCCTATAATACCCACACAAAGCCATGTTTCCGGAACCAGCCAGATTCTCTAATAGAACCTGGAAACATCCACAATGCAACAAAGGTGAAAGGAGAAAGACCTACATGCATAGAACAGGGAACGTCACTTTCTCCATCGAAGCCGGATTTGACTTCAAATTTGCCGCCTCTCATGAACTTAGAGCACAAGATTTGGCAAAAGGGCACCCAAGAAAGGCATTGTACTCATCCCATCATCTTTCCCCAATTTCGCCACGGAGAATCATCGCCATGGCAGCTGCCGGTCCGCCAGGGGAAGACCCCTACAACGGCCGCGGCCCGCCCAAGAAATTCTCCAAAAGTAGTATGCGAGGCTATGTCGTAATCGACACGGAAGACGGTGATGCTGATGTGACGGATATATACACCAAAGAAGATGACGGGCGAAGGGATAAGGGGAAGGGGAGAGAGAGGGAAGACGAGGGGGATGAGCGGCCAAGAGGAGATGAGCGGCAAAGGGGACAGAGAAGGAATAGGATGAAGGGATGGGCGTATGTGGATGATGAGGATGGGGGAAGAGATGTTACGCATTTGTATAGTGGGGAGCCAGTTGCGAGGAGGAGGGAGGAGGAGAGGGAGAGCGAGGAGAGGATGAGTAGCGAGGGGGTAAGGAGGAGTGGGAGGAGCAGGAGGGCGAGGAGAGAGGATGAGGATGAGGATATGGAAGTTGACGAGAACGAGGATACTGAAATGGGTGGCATGGATGACAGTAGTGTCACCTACCCAAGTGGCAGCATGAATAATACTCCCGCCGGATCCCGGGCTCCTCTCGCGCCTCCGTTTAGTCTCCCTGGACTCCCTGCTCCGAATCAACCAAATAGATTGATCCCCATTCCTCGAAATGCAGCCGGTAGAGGTGAGCGAAGACTGCTGAACGCTGGTCAGAGTATGTGGTGGAACCAGTATGGACAGGATCGTACGAATCCACCGAGTGATTGCTGCTATGAGTGTGTGGTTGCACATAGGGCATGCGATCTTAACGATATAGGATACCCGTGTACAAGATGCGAGCAGAAAGGGCATAACTGCAGAAATGGTCTTCCGAGTCAGAGGTGGGAACAGAGGCAAATTGAGGCGCAGACGGGCGTGATGGTGCCGACTGTTCTTCAGAATCAGGGGAATTCTATGGGACGTGGGAATCGGGGGAGACCAAGGACAGATGGTGGGGCTTTTGCCTCAGGTAGGGGGAGTGCAAGCGCTAGTGGTGCGGGTGGGAGATCGAGACGTGATGTTGATCCTTCGAGTACAAAGAGTAACAAGAGCGATGATAGTACTTTGAGTACAATTGTTGTTGATACCGGGGACGGAACTTGGAACCCTCGACCAATCGCCTCTTCCTCCAGGCCAGTCAGAAGAGAAAAACCAAAGAGGCGAAGAAGTGCAAGCCCAGAAAGAGTTGACGATGAGATCGAAGAATACGAGGACGGCAATGATTATGAGGATGATGACGACGACGATGGAGATGGATTCGTCCATTCAAGTAAGCCAAGCGGTGGCCGAGCCCAGAGATCGAACAAACGCCGTAAACCAACTCCGTTGACCGACGAGCAATACGAGCAGAAATATGGAAAGAAACGTAAATGTAAAGAATGCACCAGGATGAGGGTAACATGCTCAGACTACAGACCCTGTGCCAAGTGTGTAAATACAGGGAAGGTCTGTGAGCCTGTTCACGGTGACGGTATACCGTACTCTGCATCTGGACCTCCACGCAACGATTTTGAAGACGAAGATGACGATGGTGTTCCCGTCGCATCATCAAGCAGTCGACGTGGTCCAGGACGTCCGCGTGGAAGACCGCGACGAAATGTAGCTCCACCTCCAGATGCTCTCGAAAGAACCTGGGCAGAGTTCAATGGTCTATTCAACCCTTTCAACTACAGGATACCAGAAGTGGAAGGCGTTCCAACCGCAGAAGTCCCCACAGCCGATAGACTGGGAGCTCAACTTTCAATTCCTGCACCGCCGTTCTGGCACGCAATACGCAGCGAGCGTGTAACGTATGAGCAGCGACATGCCCAGGGGTATATCAACCAGGAGAACCATCGTCGTGCGCAAGACGCTCAAAGGATGGAAGCTGCTGCATTGGCAGATCTTGGTCCCGGTATGGGATTCGGAGGGACAGCTGAGCTGGCGTATCGACCTCGTTGGGACCGACAAACTGCTGGAGAGACTTGGTATACCAACGCCAGTGATACAGCCGTTCCAATTGTTGTTCACCCTGAGCCAGAGCGATACGATGTCAATCGACCATCTGATCCAATGCCAGACTTCGGAAGAAATATGGAGAACATAGGCCTATCTATCAACACGCAAGTCCCGGCACCGCCTCATGGAGAGCAGATACCATGGATAGCGACGTGGAATTTCGAGGGTCAACGCAATACGGAGACGCGGGGTCCGCTGGGTTGGCCATACCCAACTATTGGCGCTCTCGACCATGGGCATAAGCATAACACTCCTGGAATTTTTGATCCAGTGACCTGTTGTGAGAATGCCAATCAGTTTGTGCACCGGTTCGTACCGTACGCAGCGTGCAATGTGAACCCAGCTATGCTGTGTGAGGTGTGGCCAGAATATGATAAAGACCAGTAAGTCATCCCCAACCTCATCTAATAGCTCAAAGGTCGAGTCGGACCTCTAAGGAGCGATGGCTGACCATTGAATCAGTCAACGTAACCCGTGGCACACATGCAACGTCTGCCGCCACAAACAATGGGATCATTACGCCAAGAAACAACAAGCAACCCTCCTCCGACAGAAACTCTACGCCTGCGAGAACTGCGCGCATCAAATCCGAAAAGAAGGTCGAAGCTGGCCCAAAGAGTGTCTCTGCTACGCCACGAAGACGTGTCGAGATCTATGTCATTTGCATAGAGAATGGACTGAGAGGGCGGCGGATGGACCGATCCTCATTGCGGAGGATTATTTGATTCGAAGTAATGTTTTGAGTGCTAATCGGGATATGTGCATTAATTGTGGCGTGGCGGAGGCGAATCCTTATTCTGATGTTTGGTCTTGTAAGCTTTGTAGGGAGTGGGTGCAGGATTCCGGGAGGCCGTATATTGATAAGAAGAGGCGCTAGAGGGAGACGCGTTGCGTGAATGCTTGAATGTACTTTTTATATAGATCCGGCAGTACAGTCTCCTTTGCTCGAGGCTTTCTATCGATGCTTCATTTCAACAAATATGAGAATAAAAAGAAGCGCTGATCTACCCAACTGAGCTAATGCCCGAATGATGCTGGATTGTCGGGGGATGTTAAACTGATCACATGGCATTCAAGATGTCATAAAGCTGACCAGTGCAAGCAACTGTATCTTCCAATATCGTCTTTCAAGCATCTCAGGGGGTTAGAGCTCTCTATCTTCCATGATGAGCCGTTCGCCACAGTCGCAGGAACGCATATAGACGCAGTCATGTGGAAGGAGTTGTTGACACGACGCGGCTCCGCCTGGAGCACAAAGGAAACGCTTTGAAGGTGCTTAAAAAAGCCAAAAGATAGTCACTCTTAAGGACGATAGACCTATGGACGAAGAGTATTAAACGAAGAAAGCTCCAGTGTAGATTTGTCGTCGATGAGATGTCGTTTAATCTGGGTTGAGATGTGGGCTTACCGTTGAAGTTCGTGACGGAGTCTTGGCATTCGCTTCAACCTGCCTGTCATCCCCTGACAGGCCGCCACGGTCCAGAGTATCCCTCACTTAAAAGTGTTCGAAGACAGAATTCCCTGCTTGTGTAATCTAGATGTCTCTCCATATATTCAAAACGTCTATCCTGACTTTCTCTAACAACTATAAAAATGAATCTCGATATCTGTTAGAAAATCCCGTGAGTCCAGATTCCAACTTCGGATAGCTTCCCGAAGATAAGAAGAACGCCGAAAAGCAAATCTGATAACGAACTCTAAGTGCTTCCAAGGCTTCCAAAGTGCAAGAAACGAGGCTAGAATAATTCTGACTGTGAGATTGTGATTAGAATAGCGGCGATCTTATCTTGAAGAGTATTTAGCAGAGATGGGATGGGTCGGATGGGATGGGTGGGCGGAGATTATTTTATTTTCTGGAAGGTTGGAAGGTTTGGGAGAGATACGAGATTTTCTCGAGATACGGGGCAAGGTCCGGAGGGACGATAGATCGATACTTCGTACAGTATAGGATACCAGGGCGAGAAGAGTACGGTACTTCTCTGTAGGTCGTGCAATTACTACCAGCCGAGCTGTATTCCTTGATTGCTTGCAAAGCTTTCGCACCTCAAGATACCTCGAAATCAAGAAACATCAAGGGTCGTTCCCGTTTATCTCACAAAATCAGGCCATGCCGGTAAGTAGCTCGCTTGGAGAGATGAAACGCTCCCCGCGGGAGCGAGCCGATGATCTTGACTTGAAATGCCCTTGCCTTACCTCCGTAGATAAATCGCCCCTATCGGCTCACCATGCATGTGATGTTGAAACATGGAGATTGGCTTGTCTTTGTTTCGGATCCGTGGCATCGAAGCTTCTTTGACTCTTCTATCTCTCCTTTTTATAAGCGAAGCATGCATTTATCAGGGAGCTCGATAGGCCATGGGATTTGAGGTTTTGAGATTATGGCGATTTTTATGCCGATGCGAGGTACCGATGTTTGGGTTACTGGAAGAGAGGAAGGGGAGGTGAAGATGTACCTGTAGCTGTGATAAGATCTGCGTATGTGCGGCTAGCTGGACTAGATGATGGTGGGTGGTGAGATGGTGAGAAGTTTATTAGAGTGTGTTGATGGTGATCTTGGGTCGCTTCCTTTGTTCTTGGTTCCGGGAGGAAGCTTGAGGACCTCGGAGTCGGAGTGGAAAATGTGAAAATAATGCTTTAGATTTACGGACTGTGAAATTGGCTGGCTTCTGTTTCTTACTCTTTGCGTCGATATTCTTTGTTTCCGAGAAGCACAATCATCCGTTAAGCAGGGTTCGGGAACACGGCCTGGACCCTCCTGCATCAATACCGTCAGTTTCTGTACGTACCTGTGCCCCTATTCCTCCTTCCACCACCACCACCACCACCAACACAAATCCTCCAGGCTGAAAGCTCACCCAGAAGTCACCCATCCTCATACTCCAATAAAGCTTTCCAATCAATAATCGAAGATACTTGCCGCTATCAGCCTCGCGCTTCCCCTTTCCATTCCTCACAACCGATCCTCTCTCGCAATATCTAACTGGACAGACATCCAGATTCCCCATCAAACTATTCACCACCTACGCACCCGCGCACCAGAAGCGCAGAAGAACATGCACCGAATGCTCTGCCCCTGCACCTCCGAATCACACCAGGGTGGATAGAGCGACGATGTGATTGGTTGGGCTGATGAAGTGGTCAAGTTCCAGGGACTCCAGGGTCTGCTGGTTGGCTGGATGCTCGTCGACCTTGAGTGGTGCAGGTGGTGTTGGAGCTTCCCAGTGGCTGCGCGGGCAAGGCGGGTCGCCCATCATATTGGGATGTGGATGCGGGCGAGGGATGTGGATGTGGATGTGGGTGTGGTTTTTGCACTCCATCGCTTTGCATGTTTGTTGCTTGATGCAGGACCGTTTTCTGGGAGTTGGAAATGGGGATAAAGAGAATATATAGATATTTAGATGTTACAGTACAAAGAAGCAAAGATAGAAGATAGAAGATTATTAGTATGATAGTACTGTACTGTACTGTACAATTAGTAAAGAAAGAGTATCATTAACGGAATTAGCTAAAATATCTACCTGTTCTTCCTCCTCCCTCTCTCCTCTCTCCTCTCTCCTCTTCCTCCTGATAACCTCTGCGCACGGGTCGCCCAAACTGCCCTGTGCGCCGTTCAGACCATAACCCACTCCAAATCTGCTCCACTCACCAAGACAGACCAGTCAAGTCCCTTTCCCACACTTCTCTCACCCTCTCTGTTCTACTCCATCCTCCCTTTCAACGTGAGAGATCCCCATCCTCGTCTGCCGTTCGTCAACTCGTCTCACCAGTGATTGTCAGAAACAAAGAGTCGAATCCGTGCAGCTGCGCTAGCCACAAGATATCAACACTGCATCCAATTGAAAACCAACGCCAGTTCAATCGCGGCGTCGTGTCTTCCGTACCCGAAGAAACGAACCTCGACCTCCCTACCTTACCTTAACCTCGCAGACAGGAAACCTTACAAAGACCTTCCTTACCACCACAACCATCACGACCACTCTTGACTTCTGCCGATACAGCCATCCCCTCGCCCCGATACCCACGGCCGTTTCCCCATCCTGCATCCATCAATCAATTCTTTCTTTACGAATCCAGGACATCGCAATACCACCCTCCGCAAAACACCAATCCCTCAATCAATTCCATCCCTTCGATCGCAGATCGATCAATCCGAGTCCGACGCTCCCACTCCCATCCCAGGCCAAGCTAGATTCCCTACCGGGAAAAAAGTATCGCACGCACTGCTTTGCTTGCATCCAGTTTCATCTAGCCGACGACCGAACGACACTTCCTACCTCCGTCAGTCTACCACATACCGCAACATCACATCAATCAACCGATCGATGAGCAGAGGAGGATAAGATTATCAAAGTCATATCTTCTGTCACCAGCCAGAAATAGATAAAGCGCGAAAAGAAAGAGGAACAGACAAGCAAGATAAGATGGCTTCAAAGGTAAGCAACGCAAAGCAAAGCAAAGGCTCCGCATCACAGCTAGCTCAACCCCTGGTTTGCATTGCATTGGCCTGCTGGTTGATTGATGATATGATTTACTGTGCTCCGTCCGTTATCGTTATGCTAGAAGCTTTATGATGGGAAAGAAACAAGTGCTGATTCGATTTTGGTGCTACAGTTCTTAAGAGAGTATAAGCTCGTTGTTGTAGGTGGAGGTGGTGTTGGAAAGTCCTGCTTGACTATCCAGTTGATACAGAGTCATTTCGTCGATGAATATGACCCAACAATCGAAGGTACATCTCCTCTCTCCTCCCTCACCATCTCTCCAAGTCGCAAAGTCATAACCAGCTAACATACACTCCCACCAGACTCCTACCGCAAGCAATGCGTAATCGACGAAGAAGTAGCCCTCCTAGACGTCCTCGACACAGCCGGCCAAGAAGAATATTCCGCCATGAGAGAGCAATACATGAGAACAGGCGAAGGTTTCCTCCTAGTATACAGCATCACATCCCGGCAATCATTTGACGAAATCCTGGTTTTCCAACAGCAGATTCTCAGAGTCAAGGATAAGGATTATTTCCCAATCATCGTGGTGGGCAATAAGTGTGATTTGGAGGGTGAGAGACAGGTTTCCAAACAAGGTATGTTCTGCCCATCTTCTTTCTATATTGAATGAGTTACTCTGCCAATACACTCCAATCCATACTCCCAAGTTTTCAGTTCTCAGCTCCCTCGCGATGGAAATGAATGGAGCTAGGCACGGAGATACAGCTTTGCTTTTCACATGCATTATCTGAAACTCAACTCTCCCCTCGCACTCCCACCACATCATCCAAGCAATCCAGACCAAATCAAGGAACCACAAGACTAACCTCCTCTCTCTCCCCCCACAACAGAAGGTGAAGCACTAGCCCGCTCCTTCGGCTGCAAATTCATCGAGACGTCCGCCAAGTCGCGCATCAACGTCGACAACGCCTTCTACGACATCGTCCGCGAGATCAGACGCTACAACAAGGAGATGGCGGGATACACGGCTGGAGGCGGTAGTGGGTCGGGAAATGGTGGTCCCTCGGGTAAACTTGAGGTTGGGGAGGGAGAGAAGCAGAGGGGGTGCTGTGGGGGATGTGTAATTATGTAATGTGGTGGTTGTGATCGAGTTTTTGTGGTGGGTTTTGATTCTTGCTGGTACTGGTTTGGTTTAGAGTTGAAGGGGTTGGGGATGCATGTTTAGGGGGGTGAGGGGAGGTGTGGAATAAGAGGGAGGGGGTGGATGAAAGGGGATGATATAATCTGGCTTGGGGCTTCTTTTTTCTTGTGGTGCTATTTATTTGTGGATGGGCGATGGATCGATGGACAGCAGACGCGCTGAGTAGAGATGCGGGGGAGAAGAGGTGTGCGAGTACGTTTGCATTGCATTGTGTTTGTGCTGCGCTGCGAAGATGGCAGCAGGGCATATTCGTTCGGAGAGCGAAACGAAGCAGAGCTGCAACTGAATATCTGGCTGCATAAGAGAGGAAGAAGAAGAAGAAGAAGAAGAGAAACATGGTTTTAATTGCACTATACCTCACATAGGAGGGTGTTTGAGATCGATCAGCTTGGCTGTAGGAAGGCACTTGAATGTGTTTTTGTTTGCTTACAGTATTTTTTTACGGTGCATATTGCTGCTTTGGAGCTTGGGCTCTTCATATTGTCTCTTTTTGTTTTTCTACAGACGAGCACAGCAGCACAACACAGCACAGCACAAAAACGAGGGTTCTGTTTCCCTTTCCTGTTAATATTGACTCGTCTCGTCTTCTCTTGTTCATCGATCAATAGATTGTTCGTGACTTACTTACTCGCATACTCGCATACAGCATCCGTACATACATACATAGGCGGTATGAAAGCATATTCTTCGTTTGGTCTGAGCCTGCCTTGCCTGCCTGCCTGCCTACCTATCTTTCAATTTTTCCGGGAAAAAACTTCTTTCTTTCTTTCCTACTTTCGTTGTTCGTACCGTACGGCTTTCCTGTCATCATTTTCCGTTCGATGATTTCATAAGTGAGTACATACATACGTATATGACGGACGGACGGATGGATGGAGATATGGTCTTAGTGTTTGATACATACATACACTGAATACTAAACTAGATAGAGTAAGTAATCGCCAACTGACTGTGCAAGGTGTGTGCAGGTGACAGACATTGTACTCTTCCAAGAGTCTACTTCTTGGCCAACCTAGATCACATGTAGATGAAGAGGGAAGAAGAGGTTCTGAATATGATGTACTGGAATGAAGGAAGGATGATGATCTCCTCCGATGAAATTTACTATAAGCTCTTATCTTACTGTGTAGATCGAAAGGCTGTGAGAGTCTGAGTAGAGAGGAGAGCAGAGGAGACTGGATTTGATTTGGTCCACCTGCTTCCTCCACCCGCTTCCTCGCTTCTGAAAGCATGCGCTCCGCTCACTGTAAAGTAAGTAAACAATGCTTGCTGGTTGGTTCATCAGCCAGCTCAGCTATCCTTGAATATTACCAATTAGGAACGTGTATGTAATGTATTTCCGACCTATACAACACAGTCACTATGCCCATTACCAGCTGTGTGCCGCACTTTACAGTTGCTCAGATCGTCTGTAGAATATCATTATGCTTATGCTTATTCATGTTCATGTTCATGCAAATGTAAGTAAGTAGGTATCAAGTGCATGCCTCCGTCGCCCATTCCCTCCATCATCCTCTCCCAAACTTCACCACATCCCTCCTCCTTCCCACATATCTCTACCAAAACACTTCTTTCAAAACGATACACAAGCTCAACTGAAAGCTTGCCTTGCCTTGTCCTCTTTCCCCACGGCCCAAAAGCCTGTATACCATGTCCAATCCTCCCAAAATCTCCTCCAATCCCGAGCCAAGAAACCCGTCAGCGACTTTCAAAGCGATGTCCATCAACATCCCCAATTTCCCCTCTCCCATTAAATCAACTAACATTCGGATCCAGCTTACTCGCCGTACTCGTACTATGCGGTCCGTTCCCGTTCGTAGCAATCCCATTCCCGACTACATTCCCACTCTTCTCACTCAACTCCACACCCTCGACCTTCCCAGCTAACGCACTAATCCCCTCATCCGCAGTCACAAATCTCTGCGGCTCCGGTCTAGTAGTGGGTACTAATTCTCCTTCTTGTAGTTCGTGGGCTGGTGTCGTTGGTACAGTCGGAGCTTCGAGTTGGGATTTCGTTGGAACGAGGAGGGTGTTTGGTCTAGCCGCTGCTGCTGGATCCTGGTTCAAGCTTTGGTTCTGGTTTTGGTTCTGGTCCTCATTTTCTGTAGCCGTTCTCGCCTTCTCCAGCAACGCAGCCGTCGTCCCAGCCGTAACATGACCATTCGTCAAACCGTCCACATCCTGATCTACACCAAGCGTTCTCGTCACAGTACAAACACTCTCATCCCTCTGTTTCCCACCCACACTTCCCACCGCCAACGCCGTCATCTCCCTCGTCTCCTCCCCCAACTTCCCTTCCACCCTCTCGCCCTGCGTATTCCGCCAGTACATCGGCCCATGCGGGAAATCCTTATTCTCGCCCTCCCATTTCACGATTTTAGTGATTGCGGGATCGAAGACGGGGAGGTCGCCGAATGTGAAGTCCAGCTGGCCGCCGTATTTCTTGGGGATGTTGACGGGGTCGATGAAGGATTCGAGGGTTTTTTGCATGTCGGAATGAGAGAGGATGAAGATCTTGGAGGTAGTGATTGGGTCGAACCATTTCTTGATCCAGCCCCAGACGGTGGGGAAGAAGGCGGGGGCGCCAATGATCTGAGGAAGATTTCAGCAAGTTTCTCTTGTAACAGTATTTTCTCTGATCTTTCTCGTGTCTTGAATTGGGAGATATTTGGACGTGTAAACTTACGAATATCCTATCCAGCGTCTCCGGATAATGCGCCGTAGCTAATGTACTAGCATCCTGCATATGTCCCCTCAAATTCCAAAACTGCTTCAATCCCACACCAGAAATGTCCACAATGTTGTTACTCTGCGTGATCGGCGTGCGCGGGTGTTCTCTGTCCGTCAGCGCCGTACACAGCGGCATCACGAACCGGATCAGATTCTCGTACAGCGCGAATAGGCGTAGGAGTTTGGCGGGCGTCTTTCCATCCGTCGTCGCTTTGCTGTGTGTTTCTTTGGCGGATTTCTCGTATGCGGACATTGTTTTGGCGTTTAAGTGTTTGACTTCGTAGACATAGACGGGGATACCGCGACGGTCGCGACGGCCGGTCCATTGGGGGTACTGTTTGGTTGTGTTAGATGTGGTGTTGATAAGGTGGGGAATTAGAGGGGAAGAAACGTACTAATCTGCGCGTCTCTTCATACTGTTCTAGGTCTATGGTTTCGTAGAGGGTATCTAGCTGATTTGCCTTGCGCCAATCTTCTGTATCTTGGAATTGCTTGAATGCGTCTGCGACGGCGAAACGACGGGCTCGAAGGAATCGTCTGAAATAAGGTTTCTCTCTGTTAGTCTACCCGTGGATATCTACCTTCGCGGATGCGCTAGGAAAATAGAATCGAACATACAATAATGTCGCATCGTCGTGTGTACCGCCTTCTCCGGGCTTGTAGTATCCCTTCTCTTCGCACAGGATCTTGAAGTTCTTGAATGCGGCTTCTTCCTCGTCGGACAGATGTCCTAGATGGCCTTGAGGGTATCCATACTCCACCACGGCGGATTGGACTCTATGAGCAGGGCCTGCTGTCGACATGATTGCTGGGTATATTAGAGGACGTTGATTGATCGAAGGGAGAAGGAAAAAGAAGAGATTGCGGATCGAGAGGGTTTTGTTGTAGGAGTCGGTCGCGCCTCTCGGCTCGGAGTAAAAAGGGATGTGTTGTTGTAATGAAATAGGACTTTATGCTAGGTCCCACGTCATCTCAAGACAAGGCGAGGGCGAGAGCGAAGCGGTAAAAAGAGTAAGTCCAGGCCGATAGGAAGGTCCTTCCAATTCTTCTGTGCAAAGTCCGATGAAAAGGAGTAAAAACGGGAAGAAGAGTCTTTATAGATTAGTCATATTCTTTCATCTGTTTCTTGAAGTTGACGGTGAGGAAAAGTCCAGAACCAGGCAAGCATGATCCTCTTTCAGCGTGCTGACGTGAAAGAAGATGCAGATGCTGGAGAGTGGATTCCGCGAAGTGAGGCTTTGATAAGCAGCAGCACGGATAGCGGGCGGTTTTTTGGTTTTTTCAAGCCACACCCGGAAAGTTCGGCACTCTGGTGAACATTGGCATTGTTTGTATCGGGGGTGCAGTGCATGGAGGAGAGTCATGATCGACTCGGAAGTGGGAGACTTCGAAGGCCGAGAGGGCGGAGACGGACATAATTGTGAAGAGTGATGTTGTTGATGAAAAATAAAAGAAGGACGAGAGAAGAGATAGAGGACAAATAAAACGGTGTATCAAAGACCAGGGTTATACCAATGCTTGAACCTCTTTTTTTTCCAGGGCGTTGTTGAGACGAGACGTGAGAGGTTCGAGCTGCTTTGGCAGCAGGGGAGCTCCAGGGCAAGGCATCTCGCTTTGCTGGAGGACTGGCTGGCGAGCAGAAGTAAACAAAAAATACTAGATGACTTCACCGGAGGATCCTCCTTTATATACCTTCAGACAATTTGTATTATTCATCTATCTGGATCCCGTATTGACGCGTACGCAAGTGTTTCCGTTATTCCGTAGGTATCTCCCAATAGTACTTATCATACCATACCATCCCAACCCATTCCATCCCCTCTCTCATCGCTTGCTGGCTCGCTCACTCGCTCGCTGCACCGCAGCTGCAAGGGCCGAGATGCTGCTGCGGTCGGTCAGGCAGGTCGGCAGAAAGTCTACCCCACCATTCAACCACCACATCTCGTGTCACTCCATATTCCAGCCTCACCACAACCGCACTCTAACTGAATTAAACAACGCACGTCTACCTCCAGCCCATGTTTTCACGACTCTCACAACTAGCACGACACTTCTCCCGACCTCTCCCAAACTACGCACACAACTCTGCCGCTGCGCTGTCGTCGAAAACAAGTCGCATCATGACATCATCATCTGCTGCGGCTGCGACCGCCGACGAGAGGAATTCGAGGATGATACATACGGCGGCTTGTTTGATCATTGGGGATGAGGTATTGGGTGGGAAGGTACGTCTTCTAATTAATTACTGTTGAATAAACACCAGGGAAAGAGGGCTGGAGAAGGGCTGGGATTGAAGGGAAATAGGAAATGTTTACATTTGTCGAACCAGGCTGACTATTTGATCCGCAGACGGTAGATGTATGCCAATGGATCTCGGGAACCGAAGATACACCTGGCTGATATATGGTAGACGAACAGCGCATACATGGCAAAGTTCTGCTTCCAATTGGGAATGGTATGCTGCCTGGAGATGAATTGAACGTACAAGGCTGATACCGTCAGGCCCTAAAACGAATTGAAGTCATTGCCGACGACGAAGACGAGATCGTAGAAGCAGTCAAGCGGATGAGCACAAACTACGATTTCGTAGTTACAAGTGGAGGAATTGGTCCAACGTACACTCCCCCTCCCCATCCCTTCCCATTCCACCCCAGTATCACCCACAATCTAACACACCTCTCCTAGACACGACGATATAACCTACCAATCCATCGCCAAAGCCTTCTCCCTCCCCCTAATCCTCCATGACGAAGCCTACGCCAAAATGAAGAAATTCTCCAAACCGCACCCCTCCCAACCCAACTTCTCCTGGGACGTACCCTCCGCCGCCCTAACAGCCAAACTCCGCATGATCGAGCTCCCCACGGACAAATCCCGACCCCTCTCCAAACAAGTTCTCTTCCCCGTCTCCGACCTCTGGGTCCCCGTCGCCTGCATTAACGGTAACGTACACGTCCTGCCCGGCGTGCCTCGACTTTTCGAGAGATTATTGGATGGCATGAAACCGTTGTTGGTTGATAGGTTGGAGGATCCCGGGAAGGGGATTCATAGGGTGCTGATTAGTACGCCGATGAGCGAGAGTGCTGTTGCGGGGTATCTGACGGAGCTGGCGGGACGCGTGGAGAGTAAGGGTGTTAAGGTTGGGAGTTATCCGAGGTGGGGAAAGAAGCATAATACCGTTACGTTGGTTGGGAAGTGAGTTGTCCTTTTTACTTGCGTCTTGTGCCCTAGATGTGCCCAGTTTCGACTTATCTACTTTTGAGGAACGGAAAGGCTAAGAGGCGGGGGTATGGATCGAGCTAATCGTTACGTTTAGGGATCGTGAGTTCCTCGAGAGTCTCGTAGCAGAAGTCGAGAAGAACGTCGATGGCAAGCGAGTTCAAGTGGAAGGCGAGGATGATGTCGAGGGCGAGAAGCAGTCATAGCGAAAGAAATAGGTGTGGCGCTTTGGAGTAAGTACAGAACGGTTGAGCTGGGCTGAGCAAGCAAGTAAGAGACGTCGCAGCATCTCTTCGCTGACCAAAAGACGATGTTCTGTTATAGACCTGGTTTGAGCATTCTCTTGCATTGCAAAAACCCGATACAGAGAAGGGGGGACCCGACATGAAGCAATGTTAGTTGCGACTATGAATACAAGTTGCACACCTCTTTCCTGCCTTCTAAACAAAACTTCGTTCCAAGTACAGTTTGCCTATGCCCGTGTGCTTCATTGGTTGCTCCTTTCCCATCAGACTACCAACGACAGATGATCAACCCCACCAAGAGAGAAAATCCACTCTAAGACGGGACAAATCAAGCCAAGTCATGGCAACAATTCTTGATTCGGGGAGAACGTTACAACTTCATCTTAAAAGAAGACATAGAGGCTAAAACGTGCCCCAAGGGCAGTTTTTCACCTTTAGCAATAATGGACAAAATTCGTGAGTAGTCAGTTAGTGAAGCAGAGAGAGAACATGAAATAACTCCTCCTACCTCCCAGCCAGTTTCCAAAAGCAGAGTTACGGTCAGATATCCGAGAGAGCAGAGTAGAGGATAATTGTCGCGTATTTATTACGGTTGAGAAATGTAGATTGGACGTTTCGTCTCTACCTTGCACCATGCAGAGAATCTTCCGGCCGGCTAGTTCGGGCGGCGTATGCTTAGACTTGAGGTTAGGTTGTAGTCGGATGTTTTGTTTCTGTCTCCGGTAAGCGAGGTGAGAAAAGGAGGGAGGGGGCGATGTAAAGGGGCAAGCGAGTGGCACTTGGCGGCACAGGACTTAGCGAAGGGTTCTAGAAGTCTAGGTAGGATATAGGAGGAGTCTTATTATTGAATGTGAGATATCACAGGTATAGAGAAGGTGAAGGTGGAGATGAAGATGGTTTACATCGGACGGAGGTTGCTGTCAAGTTGCTGTCAAGTTGTCTAAAGCAGGAAACTACGTGGTTGCTTGTTGATTCCAAAGTGAGCCTTCTTTTTTTTCCTTTTCTGAATGAGATGAGGTAGGTCTCTCGTTTGTCACCTTTTTTTCCCTCTTCGTACCTTTTCATTTGAGTAGAAACTCACTTCATAGCATATGAATTGCATCCATCCAAATGACTTATGATCACATTGGAAATGGCCAGTCACGACATCGTCATCGTGGAAGTAAAAGTTGGCATCTGTTTCAAGGTCGAGGGGGAAAACAACAAAAATGGACAATGAAAAGTCAAACCAAGTAAACTCATCAATACTACTAGGGTTTCTGATGCACGTAATAACACGTTCATATTGTAGCCCTTGCATGATTCACGTCCTGAAAATCTGCTAATTCGAATGATAACATGCCTAAAACTTTCGCTTAACGGGCAACTACTTAACTTAGCCACTAGCTCCGTTAGAAAAACGGCCCACTTGATATATCTGCTCTTCTTTGAAAGTTATAAAAAGAATGTGAATCCTTCAGCTACAGGTATATATTATATTTTTCAAGAGATCGTTAACTCATTGCTCGTCTGACCTGTTCTGGAAGGTAGCAATTGGAAGGAACTCGCCAGTGCGGTAGGTAGTCTGCACTTCGTATGTAAGCTGAGAGCCTACGCCGCAGATGCTAGGAATAACGGGAGACGTGTCAGGAAATTCTTATCGTGAGAGTATAGTGAGGTAACGGAGCGACCGTGTGATAATGCACCCACGTCGAGACCAATGGCGAAGAGCAAGCGGCGTGGTAATTGAGGGAATGTAGTATTTGGATCATGGAACAGCGGTGAGTATGACAGTTGAAGATAGTCAATGGATACAAAAGAGTATGAGAAAGCTTCCTTCCCACTTGAGTTCGCTGGATATATCTCATAACACCAACACAAGGATTCAGGAACGGACTTTCGCACTTACACCACTCACACACGTCTCTTCCATTCTACATACCAGGACACTCAGTTCTACAGCTGGTGCTTCAAGTCAATATGATAAAATGCATTATACAAAAGCTATCGCAACCTTCCTCCTCACTGCTGCCACTCTTTCAAGTGCCCAACCAGGCGGCATCGGAACAACATTCTTCTCCTGCCCAGCTGGGACAACCGGTGGATGCTGCTTGTCGTACACCAGCGGAGGGACGGGCGTCAATTGTAAGTTCCCCTATTTGCTAGTCTCCTTCCTCGGCTTGATCCGAATTTATCCCCAGATGTCTCTACCGTATCATAACAGATTCGTGTAAAAAGAAACGATGATCAGATATTGATATTGATATTGTAGGCGGACCGGTCATCCCTGGTCCGATCCCAGGCCATGAGAACGAGTTCGTGTGTGTTTTCCGGCCTGGAGAGTTGAAGAGTTGCTGTACTACTGGTGGTGACACTGTGAGTATTTCTTCTCCTTCAAACCTCATTACTTTCCTTCCCTTGTGTCTGTCATAGACTGTGTAATGTGTCTGGACTTCGAATTTTAAAGTGCGAAATAGACCATAAATAGTTGATTCACGTGTTACGATAGCCAACTGGATGTGTCGCTGCTCCGCCGACTTCGACTACCCCTATTGCTACGATCACTTTTTGGAAGAAGTTTTAAAAGACGCCTTGGAAAGAAAAGGGGGGTATTTGCGGAGTGGAGTATACTAGGCCACTCAGGTGTAAGAGGTGGTGAGAACGGGGAGGGATTGGACTTGAGCGTGGGATGAAAGTGGCTAAATAAAACAAAATTCTGCAAGCAAGGCTAGAAATTCAACATTCCTGGCTCTTCGAGCTTAGCATTACCGAGAGTCATCGATTCAAAATGTCCGCTCCTGGTGTTGTAGCTTAGCTCGCCGATAGTCTATATCTCAAATCGAATTATGATGTCTGTAGGGTGAACTGGACATTGTATCTTCCTGATGGGGCACAAAACAAACGTAGTCTACTATCTGACACATGGCCGATGAGTTATGGCTCAACCTTCGTGCATTGGAGCAAAACTTTCAAATGAAACAATCTCAGAGTGAACAAAGCGGGTAACATGATTCTCGGGTAATAATTATGCGCGGTAAACAAGCAACTCCGTAGCTGACAATGGCTAGCCAAACGATCTAGGGGATTAAGTACAGTTTCGAGCGTCACGACGGATAAAATAAGATTGGGCTTTCTTCATAGTTGAACAACAAGCACTGCCATCGATCCTAGACACGGCCGCTTCGCTGATACCATTTCCCTCGAATATAACCTCGGTCAATCTGATCGGGGTACAGGCCCTCCTTCAACATGATCCCCATCTTGTTCCCTGGCAAATTCATTGGCAATCCGGAACTTTCTCTCATCAACCAAGCTCAAGTCTCGTTCAACGTAATTGGCTCATTCATAGTGTCTGCTATCCATCCAGTCCCTCGAGAAAGTGAAAGACCGGCATGTGTGCACCTGATCCGAGTCTATGTAATTGTGGTGAAGGCCTTCACTGAATCTTGGGGGAATCAATGTGTTAGATCAGCTGCACTGTATCGACTGCAGAATGATATCGAGGCAGTGTTCTGGACAAATCAGCAACAATCATGCAAAGCAAGTCGCGACGCGTAAAATTGTATTGAATCTGTGGCTTCTTATCATTGTGCAGACCACCATGTGATGATACAGTCTGGTAATATTCCGGTTTTAGTGCCTTTCTGAGCGAATTCTAGTCTTTTTGTTAAACTCGCGATCAATATTGCAAGTACGTCTGGGGATATTGAAGTACCACGCAATGTAAATTATGGAATATGTCCAGACTCGCGGTATAGCCACCGAGTCCCTCATCCACATATTCATGACGCTTATCACCCCACGCTTTCACCGCTTCCTGCTCACTCATACTGACATATCGTCTTTCAATCGTCTTTCAATCAGCCGTTCCCAGTTATGGTCGATTTCTGCTGATGGCTCTCCGAACAGTTTAATATTTTCTGGCCATTTAACGGTCGTATCGGTAGGTTTTCGCCACGGCGTGCCATTGCGATAGAAGTTTGGTGATCCGGTGAATCTGATTCTCTCCAGCGGCATCTTCGTGGGTGTGACTTTGAATTGTTCGCGAATATTAGGGATCCTCAAGACTGGAAGACTGACCAAAGTTGCTGGTGAATCCTGACTCATAAGAATCAAACGCTGGTGTTGTTCCTTGTTTGATGAGGACTATGAAGGTGCTGATTGCAAGAAGACTGTTGTTACTCATGGTAGGCTATGGAGAGCAGACTTTCCACTCGAACGGGACTCAAGACGAATCTTTATCGGTTCATCCGGGTCATGAGCGTAGGGCGATATCAATGGTCTTAGGTCGGCAGCCTTCAACTCAGATGTTTTGTCCACCCCCATTCTGATCACAGCGCAGCCTGTAATTAGATCAAGCCAAAATCAGCTTGGCACGTTGTGTAAACAGTTTCACCGATGTTATGTCGGGGGAGTCGCCTAGTACTGGAATTTGTCGCTCGGAACGAGTAGTAGGGAGAGCTATCTATGGGTACCAATCTGGATGACGGCTGTACAGTTCAAGTTGACGTACATTGAATCGTCCATCGGCGCAACTTTCGGTATTCAGTAACTGGCAAGTTCCGTACAAGACAAGAAGATCAATGTCAAGCACGATGCATATCAAGCACGCTGCATGGCACCGGCGGAGGGCACACTCTGGGAAGACACATAGAGTGCTGTACATGGTTCTATCACATTTGTATTTAGGCAGATTTGGCCGTGATCCCATGATCTCAACATCTTCTGTGTAGCACTTCTCTCATGAGTGTCCGTGCTGTAGAACTTCCGGGAAAGTTCACGCAATAATGTCACGAGGCTTCGATCATGTGAGAAAAAGTGGAAACGTTGCAATCAAATATCAAAAGTCCTTTGACACAACTAAATCTCAAGCGGAGAGCGACGGATTCAACTTTAATGATGAGTATTCATCTGATTTTGCTTCTGTATACTCAGTTCTGTGACATCTTGTGGAAGACTTAGAAGTAGATAGTCTGTTATATTTGTATTCAAAGTACCAGCTGCTAGGGTAGACCAGCTTGATGCCTAGCAGATATCTACTTGTCTGTGTGGTAGCCTTCATCTCTCTTATCGGAGTGATACCCCTCGTCTCTTTTGTCGGTATGGAAACCCTCATCTCTGATGACGAGTGCCGCAGCAAGAGCTTCTTAAGAATTCAGCTGACTGGTCTCGATGTTTCTATCACTTTTGGGGAGGGGGATATGGGGCAGAGGGAGGATGAAGTTACCTACCAGTGCTGGGAACCGGAGTAGCTGGGACAAGTGAGCATGCTACCAGAAAGACGAGAATCAATTTGACTTGCATTTCGAAGACTGTACTGGGCTTATGTCGAGGAAAAACAACGAATGTTGACTTATTGTGCGGATTGCTGCGTTTACTCTTTCCTTCAACTACTAAGACGATGCTGGAGTACTTAAGTCATCTGTTCCAGGTCTTCATGGCCAACAACTCGTGTTCAGCCGGAGTTCGAATATGACAAGACCATGTACGTGCTGGGATGTTATATGCGAAGGCAAACGAAAGTGGTTGCTGCGCCCGGATATTAAAACTTGCAGATGCGTACACAATTGCGCTGCTGCTACCATTCCTTCACGTTCTGGGAAATCGACGAGGTTCAGTGCATTAATTATCGTGATGCCAGGTGGGATATCAGATGCTTCCACCGCTGGCTCAGAATAAACTTCGTCCTTCCCCATTTGACCTCCGCTGTGCTTTCGCTCACTCGTTTCATTGACAGGCCATGATTGTTTATGATGGATGAGCCAGCCTCGATATCATCATACATGTAGCACACTCCGATGAACGGTACGCGCGCAGACAGAAACGTGGCTATGTACTCTAATGAATTGTGCGCTGAAGCACACTACTGCACACTTAAGTTCTTGGAGCAGTACAGACCGTATGCTCGGATCATCGAGGAGATCATCAAGTTTACAATTGACTATGGCGTACTTGGCCTTACCAGTCTTTAATTGAGACAAAAACTGGAGTACTTGGCGAGGTGCTGTGAGTATTTGTTTGACTCGGAGCTGACTCTTGAGCGACTGACGCTTAGACTGATCTGGTTCTACGAATACGTACGAGTATTCTGTGGAGCGGATGTGAGCATCTGTTGATTGGCCATCCCCCGTGCCTATGTCTAGTATTATTCTGCGGCTTGGGTTCATAAGGTATGCTATGCGATAGACTTCGCTTTCACATTATCCTGGTCATCTTACGCCTCCAATAATTGCCTCTTGCTGTGGCACCTTGACTGCAGGAGAGGTGGAGTTGCTAGAAAGCTTAAAACGGCAAGTAAAAGCTTTAGGACTGACCCGCATTACTGAGCCTAGCACAGCAGTCTCCACAGGTTCGAGTTTTTGGACCGTGCAGGGGACAGACACCGAACTTGGGACTGGGGAATCTATGCCGTAACCATAGGTGTCCAAATAAAGCACGTCCAATGATCTCTACTTCTTTTGATTCATCGGAGGCCAATGAAGCTTTGTAATAATTTGTAAATTCAAGTTTCGGGTCCTTGATTTCGTTGAGGGGCCGAGCCTCGCGCTTGTTTCCGCTCTCGTGCATCTGTTTAGTACTAGCAGATGAGTTACAATGCTTCGCACTGAAGAATTGTAGAGTTGCCGAACGGATCTGCCTATCTTGGGACAGTGACAGAGCAGTAAAGGTGTCCGATTGTATGCAAGTGTAGGCTCACTACAACATACACGTATGATAAGACGCGCCATGATAACACCTGCCTATCTAGATCTGGTGAATTCTCTCTGGTTGTTATATTGCTAGCTCGTAGCAGTCATCCGTAAGTACGGAATGGCAGCAAAAGGCAAAGAGACGCATTGCGTGACCAAGCTGATGCCGAAACTTTCATTTTGGAGTCAGAGTTTAGAGATTGAAATTCTGTCCTGCGGTTACTATGGAAGCCTTGAAACAATGTTCAACATCGGTCCAACTTCCAGGGGCGACTACAATGCTGTCCAAAGGCAGAGGTCATTACTGATGTTTTGTCCGGCATTGCTGATGATGGTGAGAAATCGGCACGAACCAGGCGATCTTTGGGCTGCCTTGGTCTTTTAGCAAGAGCAGCGTTTATGATATTTCTGCTCTTGAACCTCTGGGTTCTCTGCACTCACCTATCTTCTCGTTGAGTTAGCTCTCCACTCCCCGTATGTACGTGCCTGGTCTCAACTCTGAAGAAAATGATTCTCCACCTACTAATTATACTTGTTCATACCAGTAATCCCTATCAAGGTCACTTTCTCTGCTGCTGAAGAGTTTACTGCACCGGGGAACGCAACCACTAACGATGCATGGAGAAGGTTGAGGCTTGGTAAGTATACCAGCTTCAATGATCCAGGGAAGAGGGCTAAAAAATTTCAGATCCGTCTGGTTATGTGCTTCTTAACGAGAAAGACAGACACATATACCGTCTCAAGCCCGGATTCTCACACAAGTCAGGATCGCAAATCTTCAGTACAAGTATGTATCATCAACTGCACTGCTTGACCATGATTCGAGAAGGGGATTGGAAGCTTGCGGACGCAATCGATAATCCGGGAAGCTTTGAAGGCAAGGCCATTTTTCGAAGTTCTCATATCGAACACTGTTTCGATTACCAACGACAGAGTGTGCAATGCGCTGCAGACTTGACGCTGGAACCTGCGGGTACAAGCGAGCCTGGACATAGTAAGATAAATGGCTGGGGAGTGGAGCACTCAACCTGTAAGGACTGGCGAGTCGCCGAGCAGTGGCTGAGGAATACTGGTATACCGGAGAGAAGCGGCAACTTGTCCTTGAAAGCCCTGTAACATGTATATAGCAATGGGCGACTTGAGGATACAGACCTGAAACTTGGGTACGAATTGATATATGTATCAAGATCCGTCAATTTCCCCACAATTTCCATTCTTTTCGGCGGTATGTGAAGCTTCACGAAGTTTTTCATCCTCGGCAACAGTGGCGAAAAGCCCAAGGATTTCGAGCCTGCAGAGAGAAGCATTCTCGTGATCAACGAGGGGTTGTAAAACCCTGGAGAAGGTAGCAGTAGTGGGCGAGACAGAGGCAACAAGCTGGGCTCGAAAATACCGAGATCTAGATAGTATCTCAGTTGTCTCTGAAAGAAGAGCTGAAGACGTAGTCGTGAAGTTTGGCGGCGACTGGCAGTGGGGATTGCTTGTGGCCATCTTGGATATCTCAAAGGGACGCTATTGCTTCTGAGAAGAACGATCATCAGAGAAATGCGATGGGCGAGTCAAATTCCGGTACTAAGTCTTGATGTTACAGTTGAGAATCCGATCCGTGCTTAAGGTCGCAATTTGGGAGCTCAGAAAGAAGGACTGGTAAAAATGAGAAAGAGGCGACACACGAGGATGTAACCGATCAGGTGGAGAAGTTCCACTTCCAGGTTTTCCCCCAACCCATGGCCGCCGACGAGACTTCTTTAAATACCATTCTCTACATAAAAATTGATCGGCTCAAAGAGACACAAGAACGAAGGGAATCACTTCCTAAACTTAATTGCTGTTAAGGGTGGAGTGCCTAATTTGGTAATGTGATACCTCGATTAAGTCCTACATGTCTTCCACCAATCTTCTACAGATTCTTGATTCTTCGTAAAGGTCTCCACTCCCCGGAGTCAAGCGGCACATCACTCTAGAAAGAGATGCTCAAGATCTCGGGCCTCCGAACCCTCTCTCGGGTACTTCTTGATCAAATCACTAAGGTAGTTAAATCACCAACAACCAGTTCCGCTGCCCTAACAAGTACCCAGCCAGATTGAACGTTTGATTCAATCTCCGCGACCAGAACAGCTGATTTCAGGCTTGAGATGTATTCAAAGATAGAAGGAATAGCAATAGCCATGAATGAGGCCATGAAACAACGGGACTAACAACTCCTCGATTGCAGAAACAATACTAAGGCTCTTACAGAAACAACCAACGATGTCGTGTTCAAACCCGACATCTGCCAGTATCTTGTGAGATGGGTAATGACTAACAATACGCCACAATGCGAAAAGGGTTGTTATTTCGTTTACTCGTAACTGCCGCCTATCCCTGTCCGAGTCCAGCCCTTGTGGCTTGCAGCAGCATAAAAGCCCGGCTGCAGCACAATCAACAGACTTGTCACAACAGCACTAAACCTTTGCATATTATTCACCGGCAAAATAGCACTGGCGAACCATGTATCGAGATTGCGACCCAATCGGCTGGTCCGACGCGATATTCTTGTGCTCGGGTGTAGATACTGGAGGCTTGATGGTTGTAGCTGACACAGGCGGCTGAGCTGAAAACTTCTCGTGGATTGGCATTGCATGGGCATCTCGAAACCTCACGAATGGGAAAGCTTTACGCTTCATCAAGATGGCAGGAGCAGCTATCCGACTTTCCGTTCAACGACAGACATGTGAAATTTGAAAGAGATACCTTCGTGGTCCAAATAATACATATATCGCCTCGCGATTCATCTCGGGTTATTCATTCGATCATCCAAATTGAATGAAGTTTAAAGCGTGGTCCCACCCACCGCTTATTGCTTCCTTGAAAACCGAAGTAATCAATTTCTTGATATAAATTGCCTCATAATCATGGGTTCCATCAGCCCTCATGTGGAGAGCAACGAGCTTCTTCCCACCATCCTGGAAAATAGAGCGAAGTCCGACCCCCACGGTATTTGGGCCAAGTTTCCCATTTCTTCCAGCACATACAGGGAAGGCTTCCGATCTGCAACACACCTGGAGCTCTTAAATGCTGTCAATAAAATGGCTTGGCTGCTCGAGGAGTCTCTTGGAAGAAGTGAAGACTATGGAACCATCGCATACCTAGGCCCGAATGATCTTCGAAGCATCATTGTTGTACTCGCAGGCATCAAGACTGGATACAAAGTAAGCAGCTCGAGTTCGAGAAGAAAGAATCGTCATATCTGATGTTCCCAGACATTCCTCCCGTCTCCGAGAAATAGCAAGATTGCTCAACACTCTCTCCTTGCAGGACTCGAATGCAACGTCTTGCTCACCACAACTCCGGAACTACCGTGCATAGCGATGATAATCGAGGACTATCCGATGAAGAGGCTGCAAGTTCCTGCTCTCGTGGACCTGCTCTCCCCTACCAACGTGCGTGACTATCCATATGATGCTGTGTACGAAGATGCCAAGAATGATCCTATCTTCGTTCTACACACCTCAGGATCCACTGGTCAGTCCTGCGCCTGCTTGCTCCTTGGGTCACTGCTGACACTCGTAGGTATCCCGAAGCCTCTCGTATACACTCACATGTTCAACACCTGTGTCGCAAATATTACGTCGCTGCCAATGCAAAAAAACTTCATCAATCTGAACGCCAACTTCCAGACTGGAAACTTCTTTTCCATATTTCCATCTTTTCACGTAAGCAAAATCGACCGCCACATGTATCCGCTGGAGACAATAACATGTGGAAACAGGTCGTCGGCATAGGGTTCCAACTGATCATTCCCACATTCTATGGATGTGTTCCTATCTATCCTCTTCCGTTCGCACCACCAACCACAGAAGGCTTCCTCGAAGCCTTGAACCATACCAGTGTTGACTGGGCATTTCTTCCTCCTGTACTCATCGACGAGCTCGGCAAAAACATTCCATCCCTGGATTTCGTCGCTTCAAAGCTGAAGTATATTTACTTCACAGGAGGAGCTGTGCCAAGCTCTACTGGTGACGTTGTTTCTTCCCGGCTACCACTTCACCAAGTCATGGGCTCAAGCGAGTGCGCCATGTTTCCCCTCATCCGCAACAAGACAGAGGGAGATGTCGACTGGAGCTACATCCAAATCCACCCAGCCTCGAACACCGAGCTTCGCCACCGCTTTGGTGACCTTCACGAGCTCGTCGTTGTTCGCAAGCCCGAGAATGAGAAGTATCAAGCCATTTTCACCCACTTTCCACACTTGCAGGAATACGAGACCCGAGATCTGTTTTCTCCACACCCGACAAAGCCTGGATTCTGGAAGCATCGCTCTCGGATTGATGATGTTATCGTGTTCCTCAACGGGGAAAAGACCAATCCGGTGACATTTGAACAAGAGGTCTCTCGCCATCCTGAAGTTAAAGCGGCCCTTGTCGTGGGTCACCAAAGATTCGAGGCAGCTTTGCTTGTTGAGCGAATTAAGGATACCGAGCTTTCCGCGCTGGAGCAAGAGGATTTGATCGATAGCATCTGGTTGGTTGTTCAAGACGCAAACAAGAACTGTCCTGCTCATGCTCGGGTCTCAGGATCTAAGATCATGCTAGCAGCTCCAGCCATGCCATTTATCCGAGCACCGAAAGGCACCATTCAGCGCCAAGCAACTTTGAACTTGTATGAGGATAAGATCAGTAAGTTGTACCTTGAGTCTAATTCCGTGGAAGCGGAGGTGAAAGAGCTGAAAGGCCTAAGTATCTCGGACACGACCTCACCAGCCGAGATCGTCCGTAAGCTTGTGAAGCGAGTGACCGGATGGGAAAATTTTGCAGACAGAGATGACTTCTTCTCGCTGGGGATGGACTCCTTACAGGTACTCCATCTTCGAAGAGGTATCATCTCAGCCTTTGGAACTCACGCCGTTACTACTAGCATCATCTATGCGTGCCCCTCGGTTGATCTTCTGGTGCGAGCCATCTCAAAAACCACAAGCGAATCGTCGCTATCTTGTGCAGACTTGGACACTGCTCGTATCACCAACCTTGAGGAGACCTTGAAGGACTATGAGACCGAGATCGATATGCTCGCGGCTTCGAAGGAGTTTGAATCCTTCACCGCTGTGCAGTCATCGGAACAAGAAGTTGTCTTACTTACTGGTTCCACTGGAGCACTTGGGTCTTTCTTGCTTGACAGACTTCTTCGAAACAAGGCCGTATCTCATGTCTATTGTCTGAACCGCACCCACGACTCGAAAAAGTTACAGGAGCTTCGGAACCAAGAACGAGAGCTCTCATCCGACTTCCCACCTTCTCGCGTCACCTTTGTGACCGGAGATCTCGCCCAATCCACCTTCGGCCTCAAACAATCAGTCTTCGACAACCTAGACGCTAATATAACTCGTATAATTCACAATGCTTGGCCAGTTGACTTCAACAAAACTCTGCAATCTTTCAAGCCTAGTCTCGACGGCGTCTTAGGTCTCGCTTCCTTCGCTTCGACAGCCAAACTCTCCCCTTCGATCTTCTTCATCGGATCCATCAGTTCCGTAGGCAACTACCAAAATACCCAAGTCCACCTTGATTTCATTCCTGAGACTGTCTTGAAGGATCTCAATACCCCAGCACCGATGGGATACGGTGAGAGTAAGTACCTCGCTGAACGCATTTTGGACTACGCGACGAAGAAATTGCATATCACCACTGCGGCTGCCAGGGTTGGACAGATTGCTGGCACTGCAGAGAATGCTCGTGGATGGAACAGAAGAGAGTGGTTTCCAAGTCTGGTGATGAGCTCGAAGTTCTTAGGTGCTGTGCCAGAAACACTCGGAGTCGGAGGGAATGCACAGGACATCGACTGGGTGCCAATTGATCAGCTTGTTGAAGTGCTTGCTGAGCTTGCCTTGAGCTCCAATGAAAGGATACATGGAGATGGTGTCCAGATTTTCCATCCGATTCATCCTGCGCCTTCGAAATGGAGTGAAATATTGCCGACAGTGAAGGAGACTCTCACGAATTCTGATGCCGTGGGAGTCAAAGCAGTACCTTTCCAAGAATGGGTCATGTCACTGAAGAACTCAAGCACATCTATCACCGAGGAGCTTTCTGCTGAAAAGACTGAAGAGTTGATTCACAAGAATCCCGGAGTGAAGCTCTTGGATTTCTATGAGAGTCTTCTGAAAGATGATGGACTTGGCAAGACGTTGAGAATGCAGACGGAGAGGACTTTGCAGTCCAGTCAAGCTTTGAGAGATCTGGAGCCTCTCAAGGCGGAATGGATGGAAGGGTGGATCAAAGGCTGGTTGAACACTTGAGAGTCATCCGGTTCGGGCATCAGGGACAATACATGTCGTCGATGAAATTGCGGACATTTGTCACATTCTCCTTACAGCGACTTATTCCTCACAGATTTGCCTTAGGGATTTGGATCTTCAAGTCAATGTCCTGTATTCAGTCTGTGAACTTTGGCAGACAGCAAAATCTGGCCATTCTTTACCCCCTTCCATGGCTACCTTGTAAGAACAATGGAGTATAATTGATGTGATACGCCTCTGCCTTGTATTTCGTAGCGTTCAGAGCATCTTAGAAAGCCATTTTCTTCCACTGATTCTTCCTAGCCTTGCTCTTCGACTTCGTCGCTGTATTAGTGTCGCACTCTTCCTCTCTGGCATCTTCCGAGACTGGCTTGACGGCAAATGTGTCTACCTGTTCTGCTACTGGGACCGGTGGACCCTGTTTTATCTTCCCTTTTCCCATAGTTCTGAACTTATCGTCTCCCTTGATAGGCGTCGGCTGTTGATTCTCGTCCGCTCCCGTCGGGGAAACACCGGATCCGTTCAACGGAGGGAAGTTCTGCTCGTGCTCCTTTGCAGCTGCTCTCTCTCGTTGCTTCTTCGACTTCTTTTTCGGCTTCAGTGCTTTCTCAGCTGCTTTCGCAGGATCTGGTTGCGTGCTTTCGTCGTGACCCCAGCTGACAGTTGCATTCGCAACGACCATCTCACTTTCCTCCTTAGCTTCCTCACACCAGTCTCTGTAGATATTCTCTTCTTCCAAGCGAAACATATCCCGAACAGAAGCGAAAGCGTGCTTCCTAGCTATCTGTCGCGGTGTCTCGATTTTCTTTACCCCGCTGCTCAACGAGCCGTTGGAACCAAACGATGAAGACGGAGAAAAGCCATGATCTGGATCAGCGCCATATTTTGCGAGGATATGCAATGTTCCGACAATTTGATGCTCTCGCTCCATGTCCTGCTGCCAGAGAACCTCATGTAATGGCGTTCGACCCTTGACATCCTCCCGATTGATGTCGTCGATTCCGCCGTGCTCGAGGATATAGGTGGCGATTTGCTCTAGCGCAAACCTCGATGCAATATGTAGAGCCGTTGACTTCTCGTCCAGATTGACAATTGGATTCGGTATATCAGGCTGCTGTCGTAGGATGTACGTCGCAGCAACATCATGACCCTGCACCAACGCTCCATATAAAGGTGTAAACCCTCCTCCGTTCTTCTCACTCAGGACACAGGGCCCGACTCTCTTGACTAGGAACCGTACAACACTAGTGAACCCACTTGCAGCTGCTAGATGAGTCGGAGTTTGCTGGCTGTGATCGCAATTGACTGACTGCCAGCATCTGGTATCGCATGAGTGGATTCTCGAATTATCGGTCTTGAGCCTAGGGTCTGCACCATAAGGAAGCAGATTCTTGGTAGTGGCCCAGATTAAATCCTCCCAGAGCGTGGATGGCGGGACGGCGGGTTCCATGTACGCATAGAACTCATCGAAGAATCGCCATCGAGCGCGACGAGCGAGTGTTGCGTGGAGGACGGAAATGCCGTAGAAGGAGACTGCTCGTGCGTCTGCACCACGAGCTAGCAGGAATGCCGTGGTGCGTGGAAGTGCATATGAGCATGCTATGCGCAGTGCGGCGTTGAGCTCATGTTGAGTGATTAGATGAGGGCGGGCGAGTGCCACGTAGAGAGATGTGAGATCTGGATATGTCGTGCTGAGACTGTCAATGCTGAAGTCTGAAGAGGAGCCATGCTTCATCAAGTGGGAGGCGATGAGTGGAGCATCCATTGACACAGCGAAGTGCAGATAAGTGATTGAGTAATGTGAGAAGGGCATACCAGCTAGACAACTTGTTTGATCGTTAGCGAAGGGCTGAAATGGTCAACATCGAAGGCGAAGGTGAACTCACCCCTTAAAGTCCACAATCTCTCTATAGCAGAATAATTGCTGTATCAGGTTGGAAGAATTGTATTTCACAGCATGCAAGAATATTGCAATAAGACTGTCGCGCTCTTTCTTGGGTCGGCTGGATGTTCGAGCCCAAGCAAGATGGCGATCGAAGACCTCGGGGAGGAAGAGGTGATGAAGACGACGCGTCAGTTGGCAGATTGCATTGATATCACCTGTGCCAGAGACCATGGAAATGATCAGTAGAAGAACCTCCGTGGGGAGAGTGGCGAAGTTTGCTGGCTCTGCCATGGAGCTGGCTGCGGTATGGTGCGATTGGAAATGTGAGTTGTGTTGTTAGGTGGTGATATAAAGTTGTGGTCAGGTTTGGAGAAAATGTTTACTAGTGCGAAAGGCAGATGTGAATTGGTGGTGAAGCAGGCTCGGCTCGAGCCGCGTTGCCGTAGCAAGCTAAAACCTGAGAACAGGTATTGGGCAGGTAAGAACTGGTCAGTCTACGACATGAAAATCGCCGTTCTTAAAATAAAAATCTACTGTGCTTGATGATCAAAAGTTCGGATGGACTCGTGCATCATCCTCGGCTCGGATACAAGTTTTGCCGCGGGAGATAATTTGTTGACAATAACAACATTAAGCGAATAGGTGGGGAGACTAAGCTCGTCATAAGCTACTTTGATCCGTATATGAACTTGCAGTAATTGAAGCGGCAGAGGCTAACGTATATCCATAGATAATTTTTGACTTTGCAAATTTAAGTTATGAGATCAGACCATCTGCTCATCTGCTCATCTGCTCATTGTCACCGAGTGGTATGAAGTTCTGAGAGCTGGTCAAGGATTTGTGATACATCGGTTCGTGTACGTATTGCTCACTCTGTTTGCGGTTGTTCAGATTAATTATGTGGTTTTGGATTGGGGGTATAGAAAGGTCACAAAGATCCGATACCCGGAGAATAGTACAAAACTTGCCAAATGGCAGGTTGTCCAAAAGCGGTTGTCGCGCAGGACTTGGGGCTGGAGGTGCGGCATCCACCAGTTCTATAGCAGATAGGTCGTACTTACTTCTCAATGGTAATGATGCTCTATCATTTGATCATGACGTTTTGATCTTTGGGTATAGGAGGATAATAAATAGGAAACTACGAGGACACAACTGTATCAGGTCCTGGTCACGTGTCAATCCAGAAAGACCTAGGGATAGAATTGGGTTATAGGACTATCCATTACTGTGCTGTTAGGGCCTCAGTTCAACATTGCCAATAGATCAATTCCCTGACTCGCTAGGCGTGCTAGTTGCAAATATCCTGTCGTAAGACTTACCAGGAGCCAGAAGTGGACATGATCTTCACTTTGAGCATATATTCGTCGCTTCGCACAAAGCAGCAATTGTTGAAAAATCTGGGGGTTTCATAGATCCTGGATGATACTTAGTGCTGAGATGATTATAGCAAGTATAATTAATTACACGTTCATAACCAAATCTTAGAAGGGACCCTATCAGCCACTCCCGAGATCGCGCGGCCCAACTACTCGGTACGCTATGGAAGCACCTGCTAGCGTTCTCAAATCGTCCAGCCCGAAACAGCTATTACAACACATCGCGATATGCAACAGGGCTCGGCAACCATATTCAAAGTATGGTACAGCTGTCTTAGTGGTTGGTATCAGAAAACTATCACTTTAGCTGGGACGAGCTAGAACGGCAACGTTACCAGTCTATGCCGCTGAACAAGGCGTCGAAGAACATACTGGAATGTCACTCGGCTTTCGTCGGCATTTACTGCGATATGCAACAGAGTGGTTGTCGTTGCGCCGATTAGCTTGAGCCGTAGGTCTAGAGCGATGGTGTGGTTATGGTCGAGCGACTTCGGCAATAGATGTCAGCCAGTGGCAGGAGCTGAGGACAGATTTCAGAGATGCAGCTGTCACTGAGATTTATAACACCATGAACCATCGGAGTTCTTCGAGATTGCGGGAAAACATAGATAGCTATGTTGTGAAGGAGGCGCTTACCACGGCGACAAGGCACCCAGGAGAACCCGACTTCACGTTTCTGTAGTCGATATACAACAATAATGCTTGTGGTTATCTGAGCCCAGATGAGCACAGTCGTGCTACAGCGTCGCTCAATGCGATGGAGAAATTGAAGAGGAAGTAGCGATGAACCGATTGCATCGACACGCGATCCAGATCAGCTTGAAGAGAGTGGCTTGGCTCTTGCTCCCAGATGCTCCTTCTCCTCATCGCACAGAATAGAGGAATCTGAAAAAAATTCTTCACGTATGTATAGTCTCTTTGCGCTTCAAGCAGGGGCAGGATTGGGACAGCCCACCACCTGAGGGAAACCGTTGCAAAGTAAACAAACGTCCCCGCCAGCTTTGAAAAACCTTCAATTGCTAGCGTATTGGAGAGAAACTAACCAAGAATAGCTATTACAACGAAATGCGATGTACAACAAACCAAACTTGTGGGCGTTCCAGTGAGTCAAAGCTCGCCGATTCTTTTCGGTTCTGCTTAAGACTGATGAGCTCATCCCTCCCACCAGCGAAGATTCCACGAAGCTCCAGACTCTCGCTGTTGCCGGCATTGCACCACCACCAAAAGCCTGGCTATTCAACAATGCGATTAGCGCAGTATTCTCCGATACTCGGAGTTTGCAATGTGCAACAGAAGGTATGTTCCGCTGTGAAGTCGGTGATGAGAGGAAATCTCGGGATAAGTGAGGCATAGAAAAAGCGTCGCGTCTCCAGTCGCTGGCTATGGGGCATGAGGCTATCGTCGTGAGACATGGGATGAGCATGTTCTGACGATATCGGCGTTGCGTTTTGCAATAGGAATCTGCAGTTGTCATTGGGAGCGTCTTCTATTAGGAATGCGTTACACAAGGAAGGAAGCATCTGAGTATTCTCGAGCACGCGACAGTCAAGGTAGCACATCCACATTGAGACTTTACAAGCTAAAGAGCCCCTACAAGGAGCTTGCGCTTTCTTGTGTGTGTTGTCAATCATTGAGATTCTGACATTGGGCCAAACTCGTGGATACAATGCGGTCTTGTGGCTGGCAATAAGAAGAACTTATATAACGGCACTCTGTAACTCTAAATGATGTGTATCCTATTACAGTGACGTAAAAGCAGACCTCCCTGCGAATAATGTCCGACTTGGAGTGGTCTCCCATCAGCGATGTGCCAGCTTTACAGCCTCTCCACAGAGAGGATGTAGCAACAGCACCCAAGGCACTATCACAGCTTTGAAGAGCAAACCCATCCAAGCCCCGCTTTACCTCGGCATTGAAGTGCGATTTGCAACAAAATTGCCCTCTCAAGATAATGAAAAGGTAGCGAATATTCATGGTCCGAAAGACGGAGATACATGACGGATGTAATTATCACGGCTTTTGACGGCATTGAAGTGCGATTTGCAACAAACCCGCGCCCACCTGAAAGAGTTAATTTGCAGATATTTTGTTATGAGGAATCCAGCGTAAAGGAGCGCGACCCGCGTTGCGACGGACACGTAGTCCAGGTGAGGTGAGCACTACCGACGTGCTGCTTTGCTCGAATATTGTCTAAAGATTGTAATAAGAATGTATGAATATAACTGTTAGAACGCGTGAGAGAGAACAAAAATCAATGCTTGTAGATAGATAGCTACGGTATTGTATGATATAAAAAAGTAGATAGCAGGAAATAGTAAGGACCACGCGAGGCACTTGCCAGCTGGCCAGTGACAGGCACTCATATCCATGCGCGGAATTCAGAAAAGAGAGCAGTAAACGGGGAGACAGAGCAATTCTATTCATGCACACAATCTTCTGAAGGTGGATGACATATTTACTCAACCCTTCTTGTGCATGGCACCTCCCGTTCCAGCCTACGTCACGTCAGTGCCATTCCATTACGACTTCTTGTGCATGACGGTAGCAGCAGCCTGCCGAGTCAGTAAGTGCAAAGCAAAAAGAGAGACAGAGACATACCTGGTGGTTAGGGAAGATCAATGAGTCGGCGAGAACGACATTCTCTCTCCGCCCAGCAGCGAAAACTACAACTTCGGCAATATCTTCTGGTGTCAAAGGTTCGCAACCACTTCGTCCATTAGCTATATCTTTGACAAGGGAATGTTCGTGTATCTTACGCGTAAACAGCATCGGCCTTTGACTTATCACCATAAAATCTCACGACCGAGAATTCCTACCCCTCATTAGCATGTGCCCCCACTTACCCCTCCCGAAATACCAAACTCACAGTCTCAACCTGACCCGGATCAATCTCAATGATCCTGATCCTCGTAGCGATCAATTCCCTCCTCAAACTATCCGTAAAACTGCGAACGGCTGCCTTGGTAGCACAGTAAATACTGCCTCCTTGGTATGGTTCCCTGCCTGCAATACTGCCAATATTGATGATATCTCCCGCACCACCATCCGCTCTCTTCTTGAATATCGGTAGGACGGCTTGTGTCATGTTGATCAGACCAGTAACATTTGTCGCAAACATGATGTTGATATCCTCTTCCGCGATTTCAGGAGCTTTGGCTACACCTTTGACCAGTCCACTGCTTGATATCAGCTCCCGTATTCCAAACCCCACCCGCAGACGTGTGTTTAGACTCACGCATTATTTACCAAGACATCAATCTCCCTCCACTCCTCCGGCAGATTCCCAACAAAAGCCTTCACTTCCTCTGGGTTGCTGACATCCATTTTGACCGGCAGGACCTTCACACCCTCCCCAACCTCCTTCTCAATCTCCGCCTTAACCTCCTTCAACGTATCGATCCTCCTCGCCGTCAAGATCAAGCGCAGATTCTTCGGTGCCGTGCGTGCAAACTCAACAGCTGTAGCTCGACCGATACCAGAAGACGCGCCGGTAATAACGACGGTCTTACCTTCGAGGCGCTTGCTCATTGCTGCGGAAGCCATGGTTCTGCGTAGGAGGAAGGGTTGATTGAGGATGGAGCTTGGTCGAGATGCGATTCGCAGTGTGCGGAGGAATTGAGACGTTGTGCGAGAGAGGGGCATACGTGGTGGTATTTGTAGTAGGAAATTGGACGGGGAAAGGATATACCGTATGCGGTGGGATTGGTTGAGTCACTGTCTATTGAATTGTTGTTCCACGAGCTGGAGTTAGAGATGTCCGAACCCCCACTTCTGCCGAGGACGGCATCGCGTCATCGGCACGCACCAAGCCACAGGCGAGGAAGCGAGAAAGGGGTAGCGATGTTTTGTTTGTATTGGCAAAGAACGATATTTGGAGATATGTTTGTGCATTTCAACGGAATAATTCTCCGTGAGCCTGTTCTACATGATTCTTGGTCTTTTGGCTCGCTGTTCGAGCCTACGCGCCCATCAAAGCTTATCGGTTACTGCCTTTCATCCAGTCAGGATTGACAAGATCCTCCGAGCAGTCTTTTGAGCATATCGGAAAAGAATCCGCGGGCCAAGACAGCCTTTATTCATTCCAGCATATCTGCAACATTTCCGAGATCAAGAACCTCACTCCACAGCTTCCTTCCACCAGGATCACATGCACTTTCTAGCCACAGAAAATCCCCAATTGCTACCTTTACAGCGCTCCAGTCCCTAACTCCACTCCTTCTCGCGAAGCCCAAAAGCTGACCAGCGTACCAACACCTTTCGGACTTGTCCAGTGCAGCAATACCTCCTAGTATCAACATCCATAAATACAGATCCGCGAACGCCGCCCCCAAAGATTCGATTCTCGACATTTCAATCGCAGTTTGCAGTCTTTCGACCAGTTGCTTGAGAACATCGTATGCATTTGGAATCGGGAAAATGACTGCAATACCATAGATGATTCCAGTGAGGCGGCATGCTTCGTAGATATATGGAAATGGAGTATCTAGTAAGTCATCCATAGGCAGGAGAGTCATGATACGATGCTGCACATCTCCCCTAGTACTCGACACGGCGGTGAGAGAAAGGCCACCCGACTCTCCGTCAACGTAATGTTGTATGGCTTGGGTCATGGCACCAGCTTGTCTAAAAACTGTGATCATGTCCAGACTGACACCGTGGTGTAAGTGGTTTGCGAATCCGCTTGCAAACGATTGTATCGCGGTTCGCGGCAACCGAGTCGCCCAATGAACGAGAATATTGATGCGATCATCGGCCTCCTTCATAGGTGCAAGAAACGGCTTTTGCAAGTTTCTTGTAGATGAGATGATATCGCCACTAAAGTACTAGCAGTCAGCATAGCTTAATCAATGGGCAGGAATGGCCATGTAACGATGTACGCACCCGACACATAGTTGAGCCATGCCACGCCATTCCAGTTTTTCCAAGCCACCTCTTAAAGATAGCAATTCCATCATCGCACCCAAATGATCAGGCATATGTACAAAAGTTCCATAAACATTCAACCAGCCAGTCTTTTTCAAGGGTGAATCGAAAGGATTACTGTCCGCCCGACTCATATCCATCGTACCATGACTAGCCAACATCAAGATCGTGAACAGGGCCATCTCTTGCATCGCAGCCGTTTTGGGATCATCAAGAAGATCATTGAGAATCCTTATGACCGTCAACTTATACGATAGTATCACTTGCGAATTCGGGTAGATCTTCCCATGGCGGAGAAAGTCGAGGTGGATGGATCCAGCAAAGGCGAGGGTGTGGAACAGGAGCGGGTGCGCAAGACCCAAGTACCAGGTCCGAGAGATGGAACTCTCTGTCTTCCCATTTTCAGCGAATATTCCTGGTAAAACACATGTCATGGCTGAAAGTAGAAGTAGTTTAAAGCATGAAAAAATGGAAGACGAAGCGGGAATACGTACAGTGATCAACCAATTCATGAACTCTTGACCCTGCACCTACGAACGGTGAAAATGGATCCGTCCCCCCAGAACTCAGGATACTTGAAGGACTTGGCGTGCTCCAGGCTATGCTTGTCGTATTTCGTGCTAGTAGTGCTGACGGCCTTTTGGCTAGCTGCCTGGTTGTTTCCACTCGATCAGGTCGATCAACGCTTGTGTTCGCGCTATAACCCAGGCAATGTGAGCCCTTGACGTCACCTGGAGCTGCACTGAGCGGGGTGAGATGTGATGTGCAAGAACGGCGAATCGTCAGAGATTCATCGACTGTACCAAACAGGTCGTCGTAAGATTCAAGCTCGGGATCCTGTGCCGGGGGTGAGCCGCTTTGGGTGACGGCAGTTGGTGAGTCTTGGTAGTCTTCCTTCGGGAGTTCAAAAGTCTCCTCAATCCATGTTCGTGCTCCTTCACCTGGAGCTAGAGAAGTATGCCGGGCCTTGATACTCCTCGGTCTTAGTGCGTTCGTTGGTTCAAGGTGTAAGTCCTTCGATGGCTTCTCTGCATTAGGCTTTCGTCTGTCGGTAAGGATATGTCTCCTCACGTGTGAGCGAATGTCCTCTAGACGTATGATATATCAGCATCGTACAGGGCGTTTTAGGTCATGCCCTAAAAATTGCCGAGCCAGAGTGGAGAACAATAACACATTGAGGCAATGAGAGTCTACACACTCACTTCGATGTCCTAAATTGGCCAGCAGTATGCTACGTCGCATCGAGTATTTATGTAGGAGTGGACTCTTTAAGTATCGACCAGTCCGTTCCATAAGCTCAGCGACAAGCCTGGCCAGAAACCATGTAAGCCAAATTCGATACTTGGTCATCGAGTGTAATTCGCTTAATTGGGCCCGCTGGATATGATATGGCCCGCGGGTTTTGAAAATAACAGGACCCCGCGGCACGCCACAGACTTGGCATCGGATAGATTCAGGCTCCGGAACAGATATACATACTCGGCATGAAGCTTTATCACCCACAGAAAGCAAGATAAAGATTCTCCGCCGTCAATCGCAAGAAACCTGCGCATCAGCCCTTGGAGATTGGCGCGGAGATGAATTCTCGGCAAACTTGCTCACGGTGGTATCCTGGCGAGTCCAGACCGATGATGAAAGGAGTGCGCCGGCAATGCCCTCTGCGATCCTTTCCCTGTGCAAAGATGGTCATAAGATGCAGAACAGTTCTCAAATCCCATCTGGAACATCAATGACTCCCTTTTCCGACGAGACGTACCATTTGGAATATCGGCCGGGCTCAGCTGACGAGGCACAACAACAAAATTATCAATCACAGCCCCAGGAGAATCTTGGCTCTGTGAACCACGAGTGTTTGATGGAGTCGGCAAGAGCAGGCTCCAGATCAAGGAAACACAGTGACACTCAGGCTAGATCGTTCTCCATGGAATCTTCGCCGGTCTCTGAGCTGTCGGCTGACGGCTTGTTGAGGCGAATAAAAACCGTGGAGAATGCCGCAAGAGAGTAGAATGCCTTGAAATTGTCAACAAATGCTACCAAACATCAAGCAACAACTCACAGCTCCAACGAAGAACGGCATCGCCATCCAGAAAGGGGGCAGTTGTAACGACGCCGCGAATACCTGCTGAATCGATGGATCTCCAACAGCATGGCCAAGACTCTCGAGGACTACGATCGCTGCATACAACGTGGCTTTTGCGTTGTCAGAGATCCAATATGAGACAAGAGAGAGAGCCGACACCCTGCTTCCAAAACCTGCCGCGAAAACAAAAACACCTTTGAGATTTGCCAGGTTAGCCGAGCTGGTGGTACAAAGTCATGATCAGGGGGTGGCGGGATCGTACCAAAAGGTAGCAGAGAATTTGTTTGAGCAAGTCCAATAGCAAGACAACCAACACACATCAAGCTGACACTTGTTCGGACCAGGAACAGATCTATCACACTAGGTTGCACGTTGAATCTAAGGCGTACATACGACGTAATGTCTGGGATCAAGAACAGAAATAAAAAGATGTTCACAAATGCAGTCTCAGTATAGAATATAGCTCCAGAAGAGATCTTGAGACCGAATCGGACAGAAGCATATTGAATCAAGATATTCAGCATCGCATATCGAAAGATCCCAACGAGAAATACGGGTATCGTGAGGCATATATTTCGATCCGATATTGCGGACATGAGCCCTTGAACGGAGGTGCGAGGTGTTGATGCCGTTAGTGGCGATGCTGTGCTTTCGACCCCATCTCCAATTTTGGGAGGGATATGATCAGATGTGGCTGATTGTCGAGGGTCTGGCATGGCCACGAGAAGAAGGAGACAAAGAACCACGGCGCCCATGGCCAGACCACAAGGTATCCACGGCGAAATGTCCAAAGTCACTGATGCAACGAATGATGAGATCAGTTCCGCAACATAAAATGCGGAGAAAATATAGTAGAAAGCATGGCTCCTAAGGCAGTATCAGTAGACATTCGTAGAGACCATTAACTTCACATACCTCTTATTCGAAGGTATTGATTCTGATGCCATAGCCCACATGAAAGCAGATGCTGAGTTCAAACCCCCACCAAACAGCAGGATCGCAGATGAAAACCACACAAGCTGCAAAGGAAACCTCTGGGGAAATGTACCTATTCAAATCAGCTCGAGCCCCAAAGTAGAACGTTGGTATATCGTCTGCGTACAAACAATGAAAATCTCGGCGAGCGAGCCAGCGACCCCGATGAGTGACATAGCCATGATCTTTCTCCTCCCATGATGGTCCCCCAACTTGCCAATCGGAATAGCAACAAGCAATACTGAGGATCATCAGCATTTCGTCAACACATGAACTGCGGAAGTCATACCCGGAATAGTATCAAACATGGCCTTCCATCCTCTGATCGTAGCCAGCGGCCTTTGGATCTCCGGGATCTTGCACAGAGCCTCCGCTACCCCGCCATCCGGAAAGCCATAGTGAGTTAGACATAGCGAATTCTCAAAAAGACGAATCAATGGTGCAACTAATATTATTTCGGCAAAGGCTAGAAGGAAATGAATGGCCATGAAGTACAGTATGAGTGTTGACAGAGGCCGTGCCGCTGGGAGGACGGCATGTTGGTGATTGTGCTGGGGATTGGCAAGGGTATTTGAGCTGAGGAGGGGTTCGTCTTCACCGGAGTCATCTCTACCCTCTGGAAGTACGACTCTGAACGTGCTTGAAGAGCTTGACATCAGATCAATTCGATGTCAGAGGATATTGTTGTAGTTCCTTCAAGTCAAGTGAAGCAAAGATGGGAGGCGATGAACAAGCAAGCCAGTGTTCTCACCGCCCGGCAGAATGAACGCGTCTCTCCGGAGTCGACCGCGACTTGTCCGAGGAGGTCCAACAAAGCGAAGGCACGAGAAACCACTTCACATATATATTTAATCTCCTCGTGTCGAGTGTGCAGTCACTGGGAGTTTGTATCGCTCTTGAGGCGCTCACCCATGTTCAGTTCGTATGCCTATCAAGCACTGGTACTTGGACAGAGTACGAGATGTTGTTAATTCTATATTCTTCCCAGCACGCCCCAGATTATAATCATCACCAGGTAAGTGTAACCTCCGGAAGTAATATCCTCTTCTTGGACCCTTCAGCTGCTAATTTTGAACAGCACACCACAGCCTTTCTCTCTGACAAGATGAAGTCATTCTTCACGATCCTCAATCTCGCAGACTCTGGCACAAATCCACACACGATACCCTTCTCTTCCTCGACCATGACCCAAGACGCGACCGTCGCCGCCATAAGACTATCCCACAATCCTTCTCGCCTGGGGTGCTTGACTAGCAGAGATATCGCCCTTCTGCGTACAGAAGGGTCCCGACAACGAAGTGCTACAACGAAGAGTGCGAGCACACAATGATTTCCAAATACAAAGGTGGCTTGTCGAGGCCTCAAGTGAGGATCCTGCTCCAACACGTCCTCAAGGAGACCCACAAGTGTGGTACATTCGGGCAGATAGACATCAGAGTATGTTTCGTTTCCTTCTGCCGCAGAGAAGAGGAACCGAGATGGTATATATCTGGCCATCAGTACAGTGGCACCAAGGTACTCTTTGCACCCTCTCTTTGTCTGCGCGATATCGAAAACAGGTTTGAACGCATGGTACCACGATCTCATAATTTCGAAGTAGCTTTCAAGTTCCGAGGCGAGCTTTTTATCGGAGCCTATTTCTGTGCACTCTTCGAAATCGAGAGTTGCAATATACGGATGCCGTTGGCTTTGAACAGATGCGTGCCATTGTTGCAATCGTCGGACGATTACGTCCAAATACATTCGAGCTTCTTTGACTGTCTCGAACCTTGGTGGAATATCGGGATATTTCTTGCTGAGAGTTCGACTGGTCTCTCCATCTTTGAAAGCCATAGCCTGGAAGTCGAGCAGAATGAACGTGCTGAGCAAATCCTCGTCCAGGAATGAATTGTTCTTGGCCAGAACTTTGATAGTTGAGAAGTCGTCATCCTGAAGTTTACATGGGAATGGCCATTTGAAGAGGATATCGACGCCTGTCCGAATTTGCTTCAACGCTGATTCCTGGTTCCCTAAGTAGCTTTCGAAACATATCATCAGAAGGGAAGAGATGAGTGAGTTTTGAAACCGGGACTCGACTCCTTGTTGCAAGATTCCTTTCATCAGCTGGAGAGATCTGCCATATTGCTGTAGAGCAAAGACATGGTGGGTACTACCATCATCATCACCTTTTGCTGGAGTCAGGCAATGTGACTTCCAAAGCTGTGACATGTTCAAGGATTTATGCAGTGCTCCAATCGCCACGACAGCATGCCATACAAATGGCTCGCGACGGCATGCTTGGAGTATCAGCCGATCCCAAATCCCAGAATCAAAATATCCCGTCAGCTCAGGCGCCGTCCTCGTCTCGAAAACGCGGAAATAACGGTGCTCTTCCTCGGTCCCAAAGCTTGAAGAATTCGGAGTCAACAACTCGAGATCGAGCTCTTTTTTCGATATAGAATCTTTGCGGACCTGCCGCGACGGGAGTAAAATTCTTGTCGTTCTTTGAGGTGGACCTTTCTTTACTAGAGGAATATATTTGCACGGCCACTAGAAAATACACAAGTCGGCATACGTGAACCACAACGCGCATCAGCCCTGAGAGTGCGAATGGAATATGAAACATTGATTGGATTCTTCAAAAAGACTTACATTTGCTTTCTCGCACCGCTTACATCGTGGTTTACCTTCGTCACATTTGACTCGCCGAGTCCTAGCAGCTTGAGCTTCCGACCTACCGAACTAGGAAGTCGAATACTTACTTGCCTGCGAGCTGTCAGCATTCTGGCCCATGGAGCAAGTTGATCTAGCTTACATGTAGCACATCCGGTCTTTGTCTGTCAAGATGAAAGTCAGTAATTTCGAATATCTCAATATAGTTTCGGGCTCCACCCAGAGCCAGTGGGGGCAGGCATCTACAGGGATTCTGACTCGGGCGTGTACCAACCTTTGGCCGTCCTTGCCGGCATCTTTTTTCGCTGTCGGGCATTTTGTCCCAAGCCACATATACCAAAATCGAAAGCTCCAAAGTTATCGTCCGTCGGCCAAATGAAGTCAAGGGTTGAAGTAGTGGGTGGGGTTGATGAGATCCCGAAAACAAGGCTGAAGGTTAACGACTGTGCCGCGGACACCATCGCTACATTCGCATTAGTGCTGACAGGATATCGATATTCTCCTGCCATTGGCCCAAACTACGAGAGCTCTCCAATGAGATGGTCTTTAATTCTCGCTCGGTATTTTCGTAAGTTCGTAAGCCGCCCAGATTCCGGGATAGGCTAGCAGTTCGGCCCGCAAAACTCCAAGTCTGGAACAAGGGCAAACTATAGATTTCCTCTTACTTGCACTTTTCTTTCTACTTACCCTTTAATCTGTCATTTTCTTGCTTCAACTCCATCACTCCGATAATCGCAATTGGACAAGGCAAGCTCATACACCAAGTCTTCTGCAGTTCTTAGCTGACCAAAAGGCAGTTCCAGCAGCGAGTGTCATCTCGGATTGAGGGGCTTCTTACCGGCCGCAAATCCATCAACATCTAGTAACCTCATAATATTGTAAAATCAACTTGTTGAATTGAATCGATCCGCGATCATCATTATTTTCAATATTTTATTCCGAGTCCGACTTCAATCGGCCTCACAAAAACAACAACTCCAGGCTTGTGCGTCTCGTTTTGATACGTCATGGACATGATGCATCAGAACAGCACTCTTCCCGTCGAGGGCATATCCAGCCAATACGGCCGTTCGCTGAATGCAATTTTCGTCGTTGCTGCGTCGCTTTTTGCAATCTACATCGGGAAAGTAGTCCAATATAGGCGAGGATTCAAACATCTTGTATGTTGCACGACCAGCGCCCTCGAACTGAAACTATATTGGATTTGTGACTGACCAATATTAGCATGGGCCACTACCCTCTCCTCCTTTCAGTATGTGGTTTGGGACCATTCCCGGGATCGCAGGCTTGTACAAGAACAGTCCTACGGACACCCACCCGATGACCACAATGACTGTCCTCTGGCGCAAATACAACCTGGGCAACTTGTACTTCCTGGACAACTGGCCAGCAGCCGACTGGCGGCAGGTCGTGGTCAACGACCCAGTAAGAGATCGAAGCCCACTTGCCTCCAATCATCACCGGTTACTGACCTCAATATTTAGGCCGTTGCTGCGCAAGCCGTAAATCTGGAGAAATATCACTTGTATCCGACTTTCGTCGGTCATGTGGTCGGCAAAACCAGCATGCTGATCACAGAGGGCAGGGAATGGAAGAAAACCCGCGCACTATTCAACCCTGGATTCGCAGCCGGACATCTGATGACTCTGGTTCCAAGTATCGTAGATGACACGACCATCTTCGTTACCAAGATCCTCAGCAAGCTCGCAGACTCTGGAGAGATCAAGCCGCTTGACGATGCCCTCGCACGTCTGACCATCGACATCATGGGACACGTTGTGTTGGACCACGATCTGAACTCTCAAACTAGCGAAAACGAGATGGTAGATGGGTTTAGAGGTTCTGTGAGGTGGTCGCCAAAGACGGTGACGACCAATCCATTCCAGAACTTGAACCCAATGATGTACATTATGCAATGGTATTACACTCGGGTTACTGACAACTATCTGAAGACAGTCATCAAGCAACGGATAGCCATGAGACCTTCAGATAGTGCGGCGTCTGGAAAGAAGCCTGGCCGCAGACCTGCTATCGACATGGCAGTTGACGAGTTCCTCGTGGCTGGCAGCGATGATGGGAAACCCGGTGTTGTTGACGCCAGATTCCTGCAAATCGCAACAGATCAGATGAAGACTTTCATGTTTGCAGGCCACGACACTTCGTCTTCGACTCTCTGCTACATCTACCACGAGCTAAACAACCACCCCGAAGCACTCGCCAAAGTCCGTCAAGAACACAACACTGTATTTGGTCCCTCGGCAAACGCTGCCGAAGCCATCAAGAGAAAGCCAGCTTTGCTGAATGAGCTGCCTTACACGCTGGCTATCATCAAAGGTAACTTTCCTAGCAATACAACAAAATGACAATGCGCTAACACCCAAACAGAGGTTCTCCGGTTGTACCCCCCAGCATCCACAGCACGCGAAGGGAGCACATCCACCTCTCTAACCACCAACGGCGTCTCCTACCCCACAGCCAACACCATGGTCTGGATCAACTTGCACACCATCCACCGTCGCGAGGACCTCTTCCCCTCCCCCGACGAGTTCATCCCCGAGCGTTTCCTCCCCGCACCACACAACTACCCCGCGCAGAAGGAAATCGTGAAGGATTCTTGGCGACCGTTCGAGAAAGGACCACGAAACTGTATCGGTCAGGAATTGGCCATCTTGGAGATGAAGATTATTATGGTGATGACGCTGAGGGACTTCGATATTAGTTCGGCGTATGAGGAGTGGGATCGGATGATGGGAAGGGAGGACCCTGGTGGAATGTTGGATGGGAGGAGAGGGATGTTCGGTAAGTTGTTTCTTTCTAGTGAGATGTTGACATGTGTTGACGAGAGATCTAGGGACGAGAGCGTATCAGCAGATGAAAGCTACCGCTAAGCCTTCAGATGATATGCCTGTCAAAGTCAAGAGACGGGAGATCTAGAAAGAGGGGAATGACTGCAGAAGTGAGCAGACATTAACATTGAAAAGATGCAGAGATATCGCCATGTTCGTATGTATTGATAGAAAAAATTTATATATCACAAGATTTAGTGGTGCAAGCGAGCGTCTACCGCACAGAATTTGGTTTCGTTACTTGAGAAAGATATCGGTCAAGATGTTTGATAATCAACACACGCTAGGAAAGGTCCTCCGTGGAACTAACGCTTGACACTGGCTATCTAGGCCGAACCTAAATGTTCGAAAGGATAGGGCAGTGCGGTGAACAACAAAGAGCTTCACTAATGTGGTGCTGCCAACCGCGTAAAGCCAACACATGTGAAACCATATATATGACCGCCTACTTACCCCGAGCGTCACAGTCCAGAAACACACAACTAGAGCAGCATTGCTTACAGTTTCGAGAGTCTGTGAAGAACCGAGAATGATAACAACGCCTCCCTCGTAGACCTACGTGAGTTTCGCACCGCTGCAAGGACGCTCAGAAAATGTGGCCGGTTCGGGTGGGATGAAAGGTCGAGGGTTCCGCGAAGGGAATATTGCAAGTGGTTGCAAAATCGAAGATGAACATGGTGCGCAGCTTTTGAGGTATTGTTCCGTGGTAGATGGAAAAAGGTATCCTCAATGTAAGATGGAATATACCGTGTGTCGTCTCTGTGACCAGTCCATGCAATACAGATTGTGGCTATGTGCCCAGCAAGAGCAATTATGTCCAAGTCCTTGGGCAACCTGCACCGTAATTTGAAGGCCAAATGCCGTCCCTATTTGTTCAATCAAAAGGCCCATTGTATGCCAGCAATGCATCTCTCGTGTCGTTTCATCCACAGTACTCCATGGAGCTTGTAGAATCGCTTCTCCGGTGGAGGCTCGCTCTCGACTGCGTATATCCGTATTCGTAGACTGGATCGTCCTCGAACCTGGCAAACATACCCGGACCTGTGCCAATGCGTCAAGCGTATGTAGAATCGTCTCCTAGGGAAACAATCATGCTCCGATTATCCGCTCGTTGGATATCGTAGCTTTTACCAACCCTAGTCCTTTTGTCTAATTCATGTGTCGCTCTGCCCAGATTACTGGAGGATCCAGCATCTGTACTACCGGCGCGTGCCTGGGATGCATGGACACCGCATATGTTGCCTCTCAGCTGGGCGCTCGTCGACGTGAAAGGTTATGCTGCCTCGACCATTCTGCGAATACTCTTTGCGTTGAGCATCTCCCTATCCTCCCATATCCCAAAATACCCATCGCTCGCACCTGCGTCGCTCAGTTTGGAGAAGTTTTAGATGCGACTTGGATTGCTTTCGTAAAAGGGCCGTGTTCGAAAGGTGGTGGTGATGCTGTGCTGTGCTGTTGTTGTTGTACACTGGAGGCGTTCAATCTGAGAGACGCGACCAAGCCTCGGTTGGCGGCAAGTCTGTCTCGTCTCCGGCCGACCTCGTTCAACCTCAGCCAGCCTGGAGTCACCAAAAACATTTGATCTGATCTTCTTCTGTTTGCCTGTTGCTAGAAAGCTTATTACCCATTGTATGCATTTGTCTGTTTCTGATCTCTGAGATGTATAACTTCTAATTACATTCACGATGAAGGAGTCTCTCCGAGTCCCGGAACACATTTTAACACTGAGTTTGGCTGATAATTTATTTTGTTTGCTTCTTCTATCCCATCGCAATTTAGCCGATACAGGTATTCGCACCCGATCAACTCGAACACCAGTCGATGTGTCCCAGGGTTGGGGATCTGGTGTGGATACTTTCTTCTACCAAATTCCCGCCAAAAGATATGACTCCATCCTTCAAGTCATCTTGCCTTTTCGCTAGAGGATGCCAATTACGCTTGCTCTAGTTCCATCTTCTCCAACACAGACCGAATACCTTCCATGATAGGATCGCCATCACCTTGTGACTCTCGAGGGCCCCTCCGTGGCTGGTCAACAGCCGATGGGCTGTCATTCGGCGTCATGGAATCAGTCGATGAGGTGTCGTATCGCGTGGCGACTGCGTTTGGACCAGAGGGATGAGCAAAGAATCTTTTGCGGCGTATCTCGACTTCTATGAGTTCTTCTGGTGACAGAGCTTCCAAATAATTCGTTCGGCGTCGTACAGAAGCAGGGATCGACCCAACTTGCCCTTGTGCATCTGAGGTTGGGCGCTTGACCCTGAAGCTCTCACGTTCTGTCGCCAGACTTATGTCAGAACCGTAAAGACAATCATTTACTGCATCAGTAAGAGCGCCCAGTCACATACCTTCGTGCGAATGTCTTGCCGAGGCCGAAGCGCGGGGCTGTCTGTGAAAGGGAGATGCTCGAGCCATGGCTTCATAAGGTGAGAGCCGTTTGGCGTCCTCAGCTATGTTGTTTCCTTGCTGTATTTGGGGAAATCGGCTGACACGATCATCTTTATCCTGTATTTTCTTATCTTGTGATTCAGGGAACTGTTTCTGTTCGTGCGCCTTTCGTGCTTCCGCCACCATTACTCTGAGCTTCCGCTGCTCTTCTACATTGTCCCGCTGTTCCAGCTGGCTAATGAAATCTTTGGATAATGACCCAGTCCTCTTTGTCGTGTCTGCCACCAGGAGGTGATGAACCATGAGAGCCTCTAGGCCTAGCTCTTTCAGTGTCTTGGATGTTAGCAGAATCTCCACCTGCTTGCCCAGGTGTTCCATAAACTTCTGTAAATGCTCATCATACCCTCCAATGTGTCCCTGGATCGATGCCGATATCAATGCTAGTGTCGTGAGAAAATGGCGCGTTTCCTCTGCAATGATGCCTTCGGAGAAACCGTGCTGGAATGCCTTTCGAGCGTGAAGACTCATCTCGTGGGCAGCTTCGTCTTCAGGCTCGCATGTGGCCAAGAGCAGCATGTATTGGGCTCTGTAGTATCTTGGAGGAATCGTGCCCACCGTAGCGAATTTATGCTGTATGTGGCGGATCAAAGCAGCGCATTGAGAGTATTCCTGCGCTTGGTATAGGTGTGCGACCTGTTCTGTTACCATTTGGCAAAAGACAAGCTTTTTGGAGGTACCTTTTTGAGATAAAGCACATGCTCAGAATCGATGATAGTGTACGCGTTTTGGGCGGCCAGTTGGGCATCCGTCATACTGTTCGTGCTTAGCTGTCGGAGACTGAAAGGCTTGAATGAAGTCTGATGAAGTAGTTTAGGCAGATAAATGCTGGTGCCAATGAGAGACTCGGAATCGTCAGCTCCAGGTTCTGGGAATGCCTGGCAGTCGGGTGGTCCGAGTCTGGCTGCGGAAGGAGCATTTTTGACTAATCGGCGGCTGCTGTGGTTGTTCTGAAGGTCAGAACCAAATCGACGACAAATCCTGACTAGCATCGCGATAGAGGAAGGTGCCACTCAATCAAATTGCGCGACAAAACGAAGTCCTTTTCTCTAGGTATCACATGTACATTCGAATGATTCCAGTATGTCTGCTATCGCCTTGCCATATGATCACATTCGAGAGGTAAGAATTGTTTAATACACTGTTACAGACATGGTGTCCGGTTAATTCTTTTAGTGTGAAAGTTCCCACATGTTGTAAACATGTTCAGGTCCTCATCGACTAATTCTACCAAATTGATGAACGACAAAGCATTTCCCTATCGAGTTGATGATATTACACACGAGGCAATAGTAATCTGCTCTCAAACTGTCCAAGATCTGTGGAATCACAATGGCACAATGTAGGCAGTGCACAGGCGCGTAAAGTCTTGTGCAAAGGAATCCAAGCGACAGAATGATCTCTGTTGCCCCCACGATAATGCTGCACTTGAAGACGGAGTAAGTTTCAATGGCGAGATGTATACTTGGATGGCACTGTCTTTCAAAGAGATGGGGACTCGTATCGAAGAGGAAGGAAACGCCAAGTTACCAGATCTTCTCATGACATCTGCAGGTTCTCTCGCGAAGCCATCCGAGCGGACCTTCTGTAGATGTACTTGGTACCACATAGGTGCCATATTTTGGTGCAAACGTGAGCTACTCTGCATACTCAAGAAAATGGAAGAGTTAGCCATGTACTCGAGTAAGGCAGCCAGTTTCTTCGAGGACAAGAGACAATTCCGTTCGGTCGTTGCAGCTGAATGTAACAGTGTTGGAGAATCGATCATCATCAAAGCACTCGTTACCAGAATTCGACCTCAGCTTTGTGACACTTATGAACCACTTCATAAGGTTTTTGGGACGGCCATAGCCACGATGACGTCTATAAAATGGGAATTGTGCGATGCAGGAGTCCTCGGCGCATCCTGCTCCAGATGGGAATTGACTCTGTCATCCATCATCATCAATGCATTGGACATAAGCTTCTTCTATCCATATGTGATAACCAAAACGTAAGCCCTATGATCGTCTCGCCTCATTGCCGAATATCATGCAGGTTCAGGTGGGGTATCGGGACTCATGATCTTGACTCGATGTTCCGATTCATGCCATGAAATTCAGTTCGTCCAGACTTATACTTCATCTGATATTATAGTTTGGGATCTACTTCATGCGAAGAAACACCGTTCTCGGCGAAGATCCGCGATTTGCGCTCTTTTGATTCTGACAGCCGCTCAAGAAGTCAATTGAACGAAAGTTTACACTAACACGGACCCCTATCAGATTACTAGCTACGGGAATATGCGAGAGCTTAACTCAATCTCTATCGTTTAGCTCAACAGATCTCTGGCGGTCCATGGGTGAGGGAAATGGGCCGCAAACACGAGCATATTTCCCAAGATGAAAGTTGTTTCGGCTGGAGAATTCCCAAGATTTACGGGCCGAGTCGCCTCTTCTTCCAACATCATTGAAGGACAAGTGAAGCATGAAAACTTCAGATGGGTGACGACAGCGGTGAGAGCTGGCTTTTGTGGGGTTTCGAGTCTGATGTCCGAGTTTGGACGATTCTCCTTCATCTCGTAGCGCCTTCTGGGGTCTGATCGCTAGCCCCTGACGATCACGTGGCTGTCTCACAACAAGCCTCCCATACAATCTCGCCTAGAGAACTCAAACTCAACGTCCGCTTCGAGACAACATCCGTCCCATGAAATCCCCGTCCATCCGATCTATTCATCTCAACGACTCATCCGAGGCTGAAATGCACAGATGCACCAATCAACGCAGCCCATGACCTGGGCACGGCACCTTCTCCTCGGCGCGCATCAATCGCGAGGCGTCTCTCATTCAAGACACTGGGCCGTGATGGACCAGCCTCCCCTCTCATCTGATGCTCGAGACCATCTGATACCCGGCGACCCATCTTCCTGGTGTCATCGGCAGGATCTCACTACTTTCTTGACCCATAATACCAGCCCTTGGCCAATGGGTAGGCACACCGAGAGGTCGAGGAAGTTGTAGACGCGCCCAGGCAAGGTCATGCCGCGCGGAGACTGTGCTCATTGGGTCGAGCGGCTCAAAATAGTGAGGACGAACGGTTGAGAAACGCCCTGTTCTCCAGGTATGATCTGCATTGCAGTAATGAGGTTAGTCTTCAGAGTGACAGGAGCAGGATTTTATGCTTGGCAAGAGTTTGATCCAGACTTCGCCAGCTTCGATGATTCAAGCTATAAGAGACCTTCGTCCACTTTGCATTGCTGTTTCTTTCCTCATCGCATTGTTCAGTCTCTTCCAGTTCACTATACATTCTTTATCTCCCCAGTTCTGTGAACTTCCTCTTCTGACATTCTTTATTGCTATTTCAACCTTCACTTAGGCCGGTCCTTCTTTAACTGTCTATATTTATCAATTCTTCAATCGCTTTCTACACAACCGCAATCATGAAGTACGAAACCGCCACCGTTCTCCTCGCCTTCTTCGGCCTTACCTCTGCTGCTCCCACCAAGATGCGCAGAGAGGTTCCCCAAGAACAGTCCCACGCCAAGTTCCTCACCAGTGTTCGCGCCAGCTTGAACTTGGATAACCCTGATGGAATCGTGGACCCTGTTTTCGGTCTTTTGGGTAACGCAGCCGCCGCGGAGGGTGCTGGACAGATCACCAATTTGGACTGTCTCCACCAGGCCACTGCCGATCGTGCATTCACCAACGCCAAGGCCGCTGGAGATGTTCAATCCCAAGTCGACGCATTGATCTTCGCTGCTCTGGAGAGGAACACTGGGTCCGTTGGATTGAAGAGTGTTCTCTGCACTGACGCCGCTGTCAACCCCGAGATTCAGGCTCTCACTCAACATCAAGATCCCGCATCTGAGAATGCTGCGGCAGACAACAAGGCCCTTGTCCTTCTCCTTGCCCAGGAGATTGCTACCATCGGTGGCAACCCACTCGACGCCCTTCTTTCCGGAACTTTCGCTCCTGGAGAGGTGAGATCCCCAGTATCTTCTGCATAGAATCCTCGCTGACCAATCGATCTAGATCGGTGACCCAACCGGTGCTGGAAACACTTGTGATGATGCCGACGATGCCGAGGGATGTATTTTCACCCAGAACCTCCTCGTAAACGACGCCACGGAGGACGAGATTATGGCGGCCGTCGCAGGAGTTGCAGTTGATGCTGGTGCCGCTGGTAAGCCCCCCTCTTTAAGCTTCTATTATATCGGTCATGCTAATTGCACTAGCCAATGGAACTGCCGCAGCTGATAATGCCACTGCCGTCGCAACTCCAGTCGCAAGCGCATGTGCCGCAGTCGTTACTGCCACTGCCACAGTTGTAAGTTGTTGAGCCTTGCCAGGACTCACCCCAAATCCTTCAAACCGAGACTGACCAAAATAGGACGCTGTTGCTGATGATGTCGCCGCCGATGTGGAGGCCAGTGCTGTAAGTTACAAGACTCTGATCTTTCGACAAGTCATTCCTGGCTTGATCGCGCATGATAATACAACCATATCATTTACTAACACAATTATAGACCGCAACCGAGGCCGCCGCTGCCGCAACGGAGGCTGCTTCAGCCGATAATTCTGCTGATGCCGCCGCAGGATGTAAGAACCCCACTCCACATCGTAATGTGACCAAATCTAATGCAGTTCAGCCAACGTCCAAACATTCAGCGGTGCTCTCGGAGGAGCTGCCCCAGCTGTCATCGAGTCATCTGGCGATCGCCCATTCTCCGTCAACGGTGCCACCTTCGTCAACATCGGTGCCGCCCTCCAAAGATCTTGTGCCATCCAGAACAACGCTTGCGCAAACGCTGCCAACTCCGGAGCTCTCGATGGAGGTGTCGGACAATGTGGTGACCAGGAGAAGGAGTGCAACGCCGCTGCTCAGGCTGCCGCAAAGAAGTCCAAGCGTCAAGCTCTTGACTTCGGTTCCTGCTCCAACCCAGCTGTTCAATTCGCCGTCGGCCTTGACGGACGCAAAGAAGCTTCTTTCCAAGCGGTCAACAACGCTGACTTTAACCACGGATCGGCATTGAACATCAAGGTTATCTCTGATTTCATCTGCCAGCAACTTGACTCCAAGTGCAAGGCTGACCAGGCTGCTCTTGATGCCTGTGCGTCCGCTCAAGCCGCTGCTGGTATGTTTTCCCTTTCCAAACAATTACGACGCAAACTAACATCTCTTCTTAGCTGCCGCAACTGGCCAGGCCTCCGCTGATGCATTCAACGCCGCTCTCGGTGTTTAAATCCACCCCTTCTTCTAGGCAGGACAACAAACAAGCTCACCTTGTCATTTTGGGCAAGCCGAGAATTGCATCTACGCCATTTCGGGTACACGGGGCGGGGATGAGCAGAGGATGATTGATTGATTCAAATTGATATTTTTGACATGGGAGAGAGAGAACACGAAAATTTTTATGTATTTTGGAAACTGTGGAGTAGATGGGTCGCGGTAGGATGATCCCGACCCTTAATGAATATGGCGTTCCTTGTGTATAGAGATAAAGGACATGAGTAATGGTCTCGTTCACACTGTCGTAGTCTTTTGTGTCATTTGTGTTGTGCTGAATATGTGATTATTAACGGTACTGCATAATTAAGACATCTTTGCAGACAAATAATGACAAGCCTATTCCGTATAGCTCCTTTACTTTTCCTGGGATTAATCGTCGCTGGTTTTGACCTGGGGCATTAAGAGCCAGTAGTCAGCAGAAACTCGCGGCTCACTCCCATCTGCCTCTCATAAGTTCTTCGATGGGCTTGCTCTGTCACTGAGAAAGTAATAACAAACCCAAAGGTACCCCTCTCAGCAGAAACGACCCTCAAACCTCCCCAGTCCCATCGTATCACACCAAGAGATCAGCCCATAATGACGTCTCAGCCCCGAACTCCTCAATCATAAGACTAAGCACTCTTCTCAAACACCTTATTCAGGCTATTATACCAGATTCAAGCAATCGTCCCGCTCATCTGATCGCTCTTTTTCAGGCGGTAGTCACGTACTTGATAGTCCTTCGCAAAGCCAGTGGTGGCCATGTTGCCTGAGTTTGAAAGAGGGTCGTTCGAGGGGTCTAACGAACGCGTGGTCGTGGATATGTGTTTGGTCGTGCGCGTTTGTCATGCGGGATTCGTTTCCTTGTCAATGTGGTCGGTAACTGGTACACCTGCAGAGCATTAGCTCGTTGCATCCTCGAAGCTATCGTTTCGTTCCGATAGTTTTCTTTCTTGACGAGAGCAGAATCTTCCCTCCTTTCAATGATCTGTCCAAAATATATTTCGGCTTCTCCTACCTCAAGAACAATACCAATACACCCCACCACAAAACAAGCCTCCGCCGATAAATTTTCCTAGCAGAGCCGGAATCATACTCTTCCAGGATCCGCTCATCAAGCTATGAAAGATGCAAGAATTCTTACGCCATATTCCAGTGTACACCATGACAGTCCATTTGTCAGAGCCCATGTTCTATGCTCCCTCTACATAAAGCGGACTTTCGTTCTCTATGCGACTTCATAACGTTTGTAGATTCTATCATCCCGTCTTATCACCCAGACATATAGCAGAACTATACAATACGCACTCAAAGCAATACAGTGCATCCCCCGGTTTGATTGTCTGATTCGATCTTCTGTCATTTGCTGCTCTGCTCTTACTAAGAAGAATGATTAGATCCAAGTGAAACAAGTTATTTCAGGAATGGTATGACTTAATTGGTTGTGCGAGTTCAACGAACAGGGACGAAATATAAAGCAGCAAATGTTATGAAAGCGACCCAGACAACTGTACTAGGGGATACACCGTAGCATCTCTCACAGAAACAAGCCTACTCGCACAACAGCTCCACAGCCCCATACCCCCTCACAGGCACATTCCCGCACCCCACCTTATTCCCCGTCGCCAACCCATCAAACGCAAACCCATGAATCTCATTCCCAGGCTTAAAAACACAATTGCCATCCATATGTGCCAAGCCCGCACACCCACCCAAACCAGCTTTCGGCGGTGCAGTCAAAACAGCTGTGACTGCTCCACCGAATGGGAAGTTGAGCACCGCACATGTTGCTTCGGCGATTGTTACAACTGTAGATGCGCCGGCCGAGCCATCGGTTGGTGGGATGGCGGTGGGTGATGGGCAGGTGTAAGATGAGTAGATTGTTATTTTGGCGGAGGCTGGTCCGCCGGGTGCTTTTGCTCGGGTGGAGAGAGGAGTTGCGAGGGCGAGTGCGAGTGCGGGTACGACTAGGAGGAATGGTGTCATAAGTGTCTATGGAGACATTTGTTAGCCATGCGTTGACTTGAGAATGACAGATCCTGAACTCACGATGAGCTGCATATTGATGCTTTGAAGGGAGCTTTTGTGAAGTGAGAAGTTATACTTGGATCGGCCTTGAATATTACTTTCGCGATAATCTTGATGAGAGGCAGCCTTGTTGGTCCTTAGAAGTTATCGAGTCGATTTGAGTTTGATTCTTGTGCTGAAGACAGAGGTTCCATTCCACCATTCATACTCAGCTTCTCATCTCGAGGTCAACACATGTGCGCAAAAGATACCAGGCCTCGACCGAGTCCCCCAGGTACTGTCCACTCCCAGGCTTCACTATCTTTGTTTTCTCATGCAGATATCAGTATAGACATGCAGGCGAATTGTGTCTAGATATACTTATTTCTGCTCAACTAATCACTGGAATAGCCAGGAGCAATAAATTCACCAGCCACTGACAGCCAGCTGGCAATCAGATGCAGTCTTGATATCGCAGTACATATCATGTCTTATGAAGTCGTAAAATGGACTGCTCCAGCCACATATGAGACCAAGCTAGACAGTGATAGGATGGACCAAGTCCAAAAGCGGCTTAAAGTCTGGGCTGAGACCCGGTGTTGTGGTTGTGGCGCAATGTCAGGAGTTTAAGCGAGGGGCCTGGCTAGATGTGGATGTGGTATTTGCATTAAGATCTTGCGACTGCTCAAGGCTAACGTGAATGCGGTCCCTGGATGATGCCATCTCCATATTGATTGTACAAACATGTTTCAGTATACACACACATCACACCACCTAGAGTCCAGCTGGACACGACGATGCAAACCCTTAGAATCACGTGACGCGAGTGTTGAGTACAATTCCAAGTGCGCAGTACCAGTATTTTTTTTTTAAAATATGATGGTACGAAGTTGTTATGGTATTGAATTGAAGTTCTCTATATACTGCATATACTTGGTTCGATACTCCCCTTTGACCGATGCGTCGTTCTGCGGTGTGCTGCCCTTCGTTGAAGCGAAAGAGATTACGAAGTGTCAAGCTTTAATGGCGAGTCAGAACTGCAACTAAGATGAGACCGAACGTGATATCCAAAATTGAGACATGAAAACTGCGACATGCAACAAGACTTGGAAATCAAGCTTTGCTGATTTAGAAGCCGATGCCGAAGAAAAACTGATTCACCCTTGTGGATCAAGGGTCAAGCTTGTCAATGGTGAGTAGCAAAGTGGACTAGATTGAGACCCTAATTGGCAGATGAGCGATAGCAGGTCTTACAAAAGACTCACTATGCTACTCATCTAGCAAGCACTGTTCTCTTGCAGGGTTGCTTTCATGTAACAGGATGTTGTAAAGTGATGTTGCTTCAGAATGATAGCTCACCATCTCGGTTAAACATCAACAACAGCCGTATTCCCAAGAAGCACCGACAGAACAAATGGGATCAGGAGAAGAAAGAAACAAAAGTCGAAGTATGTCTATGTAAATAAGAGAGTCTAGCATGGATGGAATATGCCTCGATAACTATCCTGTCAATTGCGTCGAGTACCCTTCCGACAGCATGTACAAAGCTCGATCGATTGTTGAGATATTTTGGGCGTACCCAATGTGATGTCACCAGTCAATGCAAGAACATACGAGAAACCATCTCAGTTCCCGATAAAGCCCTTCAAAGCCGTCCAGGTGCTCCTCAGCACCATGACTCGACACAGGTGGAGCCTGACGAGGGAGTCACATCATAGATGTACATATTTGGCAGATTTTCCACCACAGGCTCCTTTAATCCGCTTATTTGATGCCTATTGACTATCTTTCCATTTCAGACAATCCTCAGAGTACACATCCTCAACCCATCATATCAATCCCACTCTCTCTCGCCCACATCCTCATCCCCCCTCATCCTCCAATCCGTCTTCCCAAACCCCTCTCTCCCCATCTGAAAGAACCCAACCCTTTGAAACACCTGCACTCCATCCTCCCCCACCCCGTTCCTAACAAGCACCAACCCCCTCGGCGTCTCCGTACACGTAACCTCAAGAAACTACAACTCCCTAAAACCACCCAATCTCCTCTCCTCATCCGGAGGCATCGTCCCCTTCTCCGGCCTCGCCCGCCTATTCCTCGCCTCAGGCCTAGGAATGATTTCCCCAGCACCGAGCATCTTCTTTGTGACCTTCTCCTTAACCCCCAACCTCAATTGCGTATTAATCTCCCTCACAATTTCATCTCCGCCCCCACCCTCGCCCTGTTTCTCCACATACAGCTCCAACACCTCTTTCCCCACACCCGACTCATCCATGACAATATAATCCCAAAACAGATGCGGCCACTCCTTGTTATCCGTAACAACGAAAAACGCTAGCACTTCATCAGCCGAAAAGCGCGCATAGGTCCAGTCAGAGTGATCAACCCGTTGACAACTTGTCCGTATGGAACGTTCGTGTATTTCGGTGTCGTGGACGCGGAGTGGATTTTCACTAAGCTGTGATGCGGCCCATCCCATTCGTGAGACGCGAAAGATATTCCTGAGTCGACGGAGATGAAAGACCATGTTGGCGCGATATACATCTCCTCTTCTTTCCTACTTTCTTTTACTTTCGCCTGTGCTTGTGTCTGTACCTGTCTCGGCGGCCTCTTCTCAAATTGTTCCATGCTCGTGAACCTCACATATTTCTCCCCCATATCATAAATCTTCTCCACAGAAAGGTTATCAAGATGTCTTTTGATTCCTCCTAACTTCATCCTCCGCTTCTCCAACTGTGGTGTTCTCCATCACGCTGATTGGGCCTGTGGGCGCTTTATCCGGTATGCAGTGCCAGAGTAATGACCATGGGAGGCTTTCCCTCCAGTGGCCAGCGAGGAATTGGTCGAAATGCAAACGGTAGAATTCTGATGCGATGGCGGAGAGAGCCGGTAGTTTGTCTGTTCTGAAGGATACCTGCCGACGACTATAGTGCGAGGCGATGATGAGCCAGCTTTCGAGCCAGAGGGGATATTTGGCTGTTTCTGGGATGTCGTGGGAGCTGAAATTCGTTTGCTGGAGAGAAGATGTGAGGGTTTGGAGTCGATCGAGGAAGAAGCGCTTGCGGTCTTGGTACTGCGGCATGACTGAGCGAGCATGCAGATCGAACTTCTTCTTCTCTGCAGCAGTTGCATCGTCGGCTTGCAACCCGTGTGTATGCGTACAACTCAGACATCGCCAGCTTACTTGCCCACTCCCATAGATCAGCAATCGAGGAGCCAGCCAAGCCTCCTGGAACGTCCAGCTCCTCCCCTCAATAACCTCTTCCCCAAACTCTTTAACGTTAAATCCATGGTCCTCATCTGGACATAGCCAGCATTCACTTGCTAGTTCGTCATCCGGATCCTTGACGTCCCAAATCAGCGGCACGCAGAAGCTCTGTCTAATCCTCTTCATGATCTCCTCCCTATCTTCCAGAAACCCCCTCTCGCAATCCTCAGCAATAGCCGCCGAGATAGTCACAACCGCATTTTTGTATATCGACGGCATCTGCGTCAGTTCATTCCCTTTGTCGGAATCAGAATCTTGGATTATACAGAGTGCGTCGATCCAGAGATATCGGATCCACAATTTGCGACTCACGAGGATGGCGTCTTGTAGCGTCTGTGGTAGTGTCCTGACCACGATTGCGTTTTTGGATTCTTTGAGTGTGGATTCCTTGAGCATTATGGAGTGACCTTGAGGACCCCAGCAGTAGCTTAGAGCGATGTACTGGCCTATTTCGCCTGGTGTGGTTTCCTTGAGTCGGATTATGTCCAGGAACTCGCTTAGCTCATTGAGATCGAGGACTCGGGTTGGGAGGGTGCCAGTTGTGATTTTTGGGCAGGATGAGTGTGTCTGTAGGCATTCTCTGAGCCAGGTTCTTGCTGAGGTGAACGCATCTCGAGTAGCTACCTGTGGGCTTGCTCTTTGTTGCTGGACGTAGTGATCTGTTGGTCCACCTGTGGTAGGATAAGCGAGTGCAGCTTTTCTGAGAACCCATGTCACAAGAAAACCCTGTAAAATCATAGCCCATCCCCTCTCATAGGCATCAAGGGACTTACCATTAGTATAGAAAGCCATATGGTAAGTATAACTCCCCGCATGGTTCCAACTTTTCACATCCTTAAACCGCTCCGGATCCTCGCTAAGATGCTTCTCACGAAATGCCGGGTCCTTCCATATGTCCCTCTCCGGATTCGCGACTTTGAAAGACAAGTACGTCGGATATCTGCTCTTCTTCTTGACTTTCCTCTCATCAAAAAGCATCGAGACAGTCGCTCCATTGAGATACCCCTGCATTTCAAGCCACAACAGTCAGTCAAATTTCTCAAGCAAACCCACAAAAATGCCAAACATTGCATCCAATGTCAATACCTCCACCAACTGAAACCACGATCCCCAACTTGAAAAAGAATTCACCCACTCCACCCCCCTCCACAAAAACAACCTGCCCAACAATCCTCCAACACAACGCACAAGCGCCTTGTTCCTCACCCCTCTCATCCTTGTCCGCAACCGCAAAATTGAGAAATTGCGCCCACGTGCCGAGGAAGATCTCCTCGCCGGCACGCATGCGTTGGATGTTGGTTTCGGTGATGGAGTAGCAGATGGGACAGTTGTTGAAGCAGTTTGGAGAGCCGTTACAGGAGAGTGGGGCGCCGGCGATGGGGGGTGAGAGGGGCATGGTGAGGGACTGGAGGGATAGTGAGAGAAGGTATTATGATGACGGTGATAGTGATAGTAATAGTGATATCTGTGGTGAAGTTGGGGAATGGCAGCGTTGATTGTCGAAAGGGCTTGGAATGGGCCCGAGTTTGAGAACTGTTGGATGGGTATCCCCGTCAAGAGTATCACAAAACGGACGAAGAATATGAAACAAGAGATAAGATGGTTTAAGAAGATGACATGATTTGGACGTTCAAGCAGATGTTATGCCGTCCCGATGCTGAATGTTCAGCTTCATGCAGAGTCGGTTTCTAGACTCGGCTATTTGAGCCACTATTTTTCAACTTGGCGTAGCGATGCTGGACTACCAAACCGGTTCAGTAAGGCAAGTATGTAAAGTTTCAGGTGAAAAATTAAATAAGGACAAAGATAGCATGAAGAGACATGCGAAGATATGCGCAACTTGCATGATAAGTGTGCAAGCGAGAGAATCGCCGCCACCAATATCCAAAGAGACTCCAGAGAGGAGGCAGAACAAACGAGCAAAATGAACTCCATTCCAATCGTCTTAATCGACGCATCTACTGTCCCTGTCATGATACCAACCTAAAAGGTACAGCTTCCTGTTGGCGAATGCTGCACTGAATCCTCAAATCTCCATCTCATGCCCCTCGCACCCAGCCTAGCCCACCCCGTCTAAATCTAAATACCCAACCAAGTCTTCCCCCTCTCGTAAACATAAAAGCTCACCGCCACCATGGGCACAACCTTAACATACCCAATACTCAGCCCAATCCAAAACCCCATGACACCCCTCTCCCTCAAAATCAATCTCGCTGTCTCCCCAATATTCAATCTATGACCATCACCCACCGCTCCACCAACCTGCATCCTCCTCCTGATAACCTCAAGCGGATACGCCGAGGTCTGAGAGACCAGACCTGCAATCCCGCCCGCGAAGAGCTCAGCCCAGGAGCGCAATGGAGGCGGTTTATTCTCGGGTGAGTTGGCAGGTTTAGGTAAAGTCGTGTATTTCGCAAACATAGGATAGCGAAGGACATCACCAGCCGTGTCGTGCGTGAGGAAAGACATCCCAGCATACGGCAACATACCTAAGACCGTAGCGCTGAACCCTCTGTAGAAATTCGCCAGACCGGCGCGAGGCGCAACAGCTTGCACGGCATCTGAGACCGCGGTCGGGAGCGCAGTTATCGATCTCGTGCTTGGCGGAGGCGCTTCGTTGTATATGCGTTTACAGATGTTGGATAGGGAGGAGCGAGAATCGCGCTTCGTTTCGAATGCTAGCCGTACGCGGATTACTTCTAATGGGTAGGTGAAGAAGACGCTTGTGACGCCGGCCATTGAGCCGGAAAGGAGTCTTCGAATTGGGGTCTCTTGTGCTGGGGAGTGGATTACCACGGAGCGAATTTGTTCGTAGGCGAGGAATTTGATGGCCGCGTAGGGGAAGATTCGGAGGATTGTTGCGGAGTGCCCGCGGAAGAGACCCCGCGCGCCTTCGTCCTTGTAGATGTCTTTCATGGCGGTTACGACGCCGAACCAGCTACCGGTGTATTTTGCGAATTGGGGGTTTGAGGCTTGAAAGAGGATCTTGACTCGGTCGAGAGGGGCGACCAGGGTTTTGGCCTGAATAACCGTTAGTATATCTTCAGTCGCCCAGAGTTTCCCCGCTCCCTTGTTTGTTCTTTCTAACAGAGCAAGTCAGAGATTCTGTGTACATACCGCACTCCCCGCCAACCCTCCTGCCACACCTGTCCGCCATATATAATCGAAACTCTGCTTATGGGGTTTCTTCCTCGGCGCAATGGCATCGTCGTCTGTCGGGCAAACAGCCAGATCTTTCCTCCGCGCCTCGACTACTGCATCCATCTCTCGTGATTTGTCCTTGAGCATCGCGGGTGGAGAGGCATTGTTGAAGAGGGCCGAGGGCATTCCTTGCCGCCTCGAGGCTCGTTGGTATTATCTTCTGTCGAGGTATTGGAGGGTCATTTGGTATTCATTCCGGTATGGGCTTGCTTAGTCTAGTTCGGTACAATCTGGTTTGGTCGAATTCGTAATGGGTTGCTGAAGATCTAGGAGAAGAGAATGCCGAAGAAGTGAAAGCTGGAGACGTGGGGTATTTCGTGGAGAAGTTCGTTTGTCCGATCGTTGTTTGGTAATGCACCGAAGTGTATGGAGAGAAGCAAGCAACCGAATGGAATTGTTGATTTGCCGCGGGACGTCATTTAGCGTATCCCGCTTTCGGCTATCAGATTCAAGATGCCCAGGGCCCAGGGGTTCTTAAGCCGCGACTTCATTTTTTTCGCCCTGCAGCTCCCGATCGCCGACGCAAGCCGTGTTGCTCATGGCTTTTTGTTTATCCGACGGTTAGGTATTTGAAGATGTGGTGTCCGAGAACGGCTTCAAGTGACTTGGTTTAGAGGATTTGCATCTCAAAAAGAAGATGTCTGCTTTTGAAGCCACAAAAGACGGTTTGAAGATATGTGAAGTTTCACGTGATCATCGCAAGATCTTTGATCTCAAGTCATTCGTTTGCCATCTCATCTCGACTGTTTTTGTTTTGGTCACTGTTGATCTCTGTATAGCTTTTCCATTGCATTTATATACTCCGATCTTTGATTTATATACTATTATAGCATCTCGATGGACCCCTCCATTCTCTGGCAAAACGCATCCTCTACAGTCATCCTTATCGACATCCCACGCTCCCTCGAAGCCGCCCAAAACTTATCATCTACATTATCTCACCCCTCTTCCCAATGTCCATCCTCAAGAAGGAGAAGAATACTCTCTACCCTGCCAATCGCTCGCCCTTTTCCCTCTTTAGAACCCAAGACTCCAAAAGCACGCGCGAACTTCAATGCCCGTCTCGGACCTTCCTCTATCAATGACTTGTTACTGAGGAAACATGTTGAGTTTGCATTGAAAGAGATCAGGGAAGAGTATGATGGGGACTGGTGTCTAGGGAGGGTGATTGAGAAGAATGTTTCTCTTCTGAATTTAGCAGAGGATTCATCCTCAAAGAGGAAGAGAAAGAGGACGAAAACAGCAGGCTCAGCTCGCCCAGATGAAAATGGTCGTTCCGACGGAGATATAGACCTCGAAGCTTCAGATTTATCTCATCCATATCCCCAACATCAGCTTCGACACCAAGACCTGGAAATGGAAGTCCTAGATCCAAACGGACTATTCTTCACAAACCCCCACCCCACCACAATATCTCTACGCATCAAAAGATCCGACGAAGAAAGGCCCAGTAAAGTTCATATCCCACCCCAAAGCACCCTTCTCTCTGGCCCCCTCTCCACCACTCTCCACCATTTCCTCTCCTCGTCTCCTGATAAAGACTTCACCCTCATAACCCTCGACCCACCCTGGCCCAACCGCTCCGCTCGTCGTTCATCGGCGTACAACCTCGCCCGAAATGGCGAGTCGATTTATGATCTCCTTTCTGGTCTGCCGGTAGGAGAAAAGCTGGGAGAAGACGGGGTCGTGGCGGTGTGGATTACGAATCGAGGTGGGTTTAGGGAGATGGTTCTTGGGTGTGAGGTGGAAGAGGGAAGAGAAGGAGCAGGAGGAGGGGAAAGAGGAGGAGGAGGAGGAGGAGGATTGTTTGAGCAATGGGGTATTCAGTTGATGGAGGAATGGGTTTGGGTTAAGACTACTGTGAAGGGAGAGCCGATTTGTGCTTTAGAGGGAGGATGGAGGAAACCGTGGGAGGTGTTGCTTATTGGGCGGAGGAAGAATGGTAACGGAGAAGGCGGGAATGGAAATGAGACGCGGAGAGGCGAGGTGAAGAGGAGGATTATAGCTGGTGTTCCGGACTTGCATTCGAGGAAACCGAATGTGAGGGGACTGTTTGAGAGATTGTTATTACAAGACCAGAATGGAGGGTTAAGAGGTGGATTAGTGGATGGGGAGTTGAGAGAGAAGAGGTACGAAGCGCTAGAAATCTTTGCGAGGAATTTAACAGCTGGGTGGTGGAGTTGGGGAGATGAGGTGTTGAAGTCTCAAGCCGAGGAGTGTTGGGCAGATGAAGAAGAAGGGAAGGGAGATGACGGTAGTGAATAGTTTGAATACCCATCTTTATCTTATAGTCATACATATGATACATCTTGACAATGCAGTCTTCTAAACATACAGCGCTGTGCATGCTCGTCTCCCTTTCTCCTCTCTTCTCTCCATACCAAGATATCAAACCAGCTACTCTCTTCTCCTTCCGCCCTAAACCCTCAATGCATCTTTCGTTTCTCCTTTCTGATCATTCAATCACTTATCACCCACCCTGGGCACCTCAACTTCCCTCTCAACCTCCACCGCCTCACCATCATCTTCCCACTGTATCTCCGAATCCGTATCATTCGGTTTCCAGCTCGCCTCCCCCTTCAACAGCGCCTTCGCTTGCTCAGCAATACTCTCTCGTTCGCGCGATGGTTTAGTCCGGTATGAGGGCTGTACAGTCTCGGATTGCTGCTGGCGGAATTCGTTGACGGCGTCAAAGGAGGATTTATCCCATCTATGAATCATATTAGCATGTACCCCAACACAAGCATATCTTAAAATCCCCAATCCGCTCCCACAATCCACATCCCAGAAAAAAATCCAAAGCCAGACCCAACTCAAAATCCCCAAACGGATTGAAAGTATGTAGAGGCGACTTCGTCTGGGATAAAAGAACCAGCAAACACATACAAATCAAAATTCTCCGGCTTCTCAGGCCACACAAACGGACTCTCCATCTCAACCAACATCTTCTTGATACTTCTCGGCCTATACCACTGTCTCGGCCTCACCCTCGCCGCGCCAGGCTTATCTTGTCGTACTTTCTGCTGCTGGATGTAACTGCGCACGCCACGGACCTGCACGCCGTATGCATTCCAGAGGTAGTCGCGGAGGTCGAGCTTGTTGAGGTTGAGGGGGACGATGAAGGATGCGAAGGTGGGTGGGTGTTCGGGGGTGCGGAGGAGGGTTAGTGTGAAGTTTGGTCTGATGGGACGGAGGGTGTTAGTTGAGTTGGGTTGGATGGGGAGTAGGGGAGAGGTAGGGGAGAGGTAGGGAAGAGGTAGAGGAGAGGGAGAAGAGGTGAAGGTTGAGGATTGAGGATTGAGATGTGGAGGGGAGGAGAAAGGGGTGGCAGAACGTACAGGAAGACCTGTTTGTTTCCTAATCTGTAGCGTCCTACACGGACAGGTACTTTTGAAGCCATAGTGAACTAATTGGTGTGGTGAGCTGCGAACGACTTTTCGCTGCCAATCATTGATAGCTTACTCTCCGTCGCCAAATTATTTCTCGATATCAATTGATCGGCCCGTCAGGCGTCTAATAAAGAAGCGCGCGCTTGATAGCTTGTCCCGAGTTCCGTTCCGATCAAGTCCCGTCTCACTGCCTCAGCCTTGCCTTCACCCTTGTCATATCCACCAGTACGGTAAGAGTTCCGTAGTCTGGTAAAATCCCATTTTAAAGTCAAAATAATAATACTGATTGGCTCGGAGGTCGGATTTAACTCGATCTTATCGCCAAGAAATCAAGGTTCTCACGATGCTACAGGCTGCAGAAGCACGTCAAGCTGACAAATATGCATCGGTTACGTAGATATGCCCCGCCTAGGTGCCCCGCAGGACTGAATATCGCCGCGTGCAAAAGCTTGATATTTCTCCGTCAAAGACTTCGTACTTGAATTTATATATTCAATTGTTGAGAGAGACAGAAAGGAAAAATACCATCGAATTGACTCAAAATGGCATCCAATCCTCCATCTACCTGCTGTACTGTTGGCGTCAAGCATGAGTACGTTCACTTCACCTGAATCAACCCCGCATTGTCCCGTATGCGACTTCACATACTACAATCTCATCGTCTCAAGCTCACACTACTTCTTCTTCTCCATCATAAAATGAATTCCAAAAGTGAGCATACGAACTGACTCTAAAATTCAACAGCGGAACACCAACCGGCAAATCCCTCAAAATCGGCAACATCGAAGCCTACGTCGCCGAGCCAAGCGGAAAGACAATCCACAAAGACACCGCTATCCTCTTCCTCCCAGATGTGATTGGGATCTGGCAGAACTCGAAATTGATGGCTGATCAGTATGCGGCAAATGGATACTACACGCTTATTCCGGATTTGTTCAATGGTGATCCATTGAGCTTGAATAGGCCGGCGGACTTTGATCTTATGTCTTGGTATGTTTCCTTCCTGATAATTTTTTCACGTCTGGACCATACATTTTGCAAGAATCACTCGAACGCTTGTTTGATACGACGTCTGGACAATTTTCCCGGAGGAATTTACTAATTCATCACTTCTCACAGGCTCACTAAGGGAAGCGACGGCAAGAACCCTCACACCTACAATGCAGTCGACCCCATCGTCGAGAAATCAATCAAGTACCTCCAGGAACAAGGTTTTAAGAAAATTGGAGCTGTTGGATACTGCTTTGTAAGTATTGACTTCTAATGCTCACCGAAACTTCCTATTTGCTAGGATATGGCTGATCTATGTTGCTAGGGTGCCAAATACGTCGCCAGATTCATGGCTGCTGGCAAGGGGATCTCCGTCGGATTCGTGGCTCATCCTTCGTACGTTTTTCACTCCTCCCCAAGCTTTCTCCTTCCAATCCAATTCCTCATTCATAAATCTAACACATCACCAGCTTCATCGAAGAAGACGAACTCCTCGCCATAACCGGCCCATTCTCCATCGCCGCAGCCGAAACCGACCAAATCTTCCCAACCGAGAAACGTCACCGTTCTGAAGAATTGCTCGTGCAAACCAAGCAGCCCTACCAGATCAATCTGTACAGCGGCGTCGCCCATGGTTTCTCAGTTCGTTGCGATACGAGTAAGAAGATCGAGAAATATGCGAAGGAGCAGGCATTTTTGCAAGCTGTGGCTTGGTTTGATGAGCATTTGATTTGACTGCAGAGCAGAGAACCTAGCGTCAAACTTTGATCCGGTGTATGTATGAGAAAATCCAGCTGTCGAACGGTTGATTAGGCTATCTTCGTATTCCAGGCCGCCAATCTTTGATTTAGTCTCCATATCTCATTGATTTGAGCCATTTCTTCCTACATTTGTCCGTACGCTGCTTCAACTCGCACATCTCGTCCCCAAACAGTCTTCAGTCAATGCGATTCACATCCACTAATAAATGTTGAAATCCTCCGCCTCCAATCCAGCCTGTACAGCAGTCATCAAAATCCCTCCCTGCATCATCCCCGCCATATAACACTCTCCAACAAACAACCACCCGCCCCCAACTCTCCTCCTCATGATCACCGGCAAATCCACACCCCAAAGCACAACCACCACATCCCCAATCACCGCCGTCTCCGGCACAACAGCATATATCAGCTCATTTGTAAGAGCAAATCTCCTCCCTGGCAATGTCATTGCAATCATTTGAATAAACTCATTCGACAGTGTAACAGGATCCTTCAGCAACTTCTTCGACGAAGCAGTCTTCTGCAAGATCGAAGGCGTGAGTTCAAACCACTGCGGCGGTGCTTCAGTCGACCACCGATTCAGATACGAATCGAACGTCACTGTTTGCCAGAATCGCTGGGGACTCCAGGCTCCAGGTTTCTTTGTCATTTTCTTCGTCATTTCATACCATTCAGATACTGTTCTCACTAGCTCTATGGAAGTAGGCTTGTGAGATTGCAAGGGTGAGCCGAGATATGCGAGCTGTGTGAGAGCGCAGCCGAAGATCGTGATGACTTTGTTGTCGTCTGAATATGTACAGGCAGTCGGCGTGTTACCGCCTACCTGGAATCGATTGCAGGACAAGTCATCGATCGATTGGGAGGGAGAGGGTCGGGACCAATTTGGTAGCCAGGTTGGGAAGTGATCTCCACCTTTTGCTTCCTCCGGTTCGAAAACGACGACTTCTTTTCCCTTAGATTTGATTTCCGGAAGTCCATCTCTTGGCGGTGCGTAAAGGCCAGCTGCACAGATGATGTTGAGTGCTCCGTGTGCTCTGCTCACCGGCTCTTCTGAGTCATGTTTGACTTGATTTTCCAAAGTAGACAGACGCCTCCCAGCAGCTACCGCTTCTTGATATGCCGCCGCATCATAGCTAAACGACATGTCCAACACAAAAGCCGTCTTACTTCCAATCCTCGCCTGGTCATCCGTCCTCCGCTCTCTTGGCACCGCAATACAATACTTAAAAACCTCCAAATAAAGCTCCCACACCGGCTTCTCATAATCAACCGTCAAATACTCATCAAACTCAACCCCACTCTCCTCCAAAAACCCCAACAGCGCAATAACCTTATCATTCGGATCCTTCGCCCCCGAATTTCTATACCTGCACAACGTATACGCAAACCAGCTCGCATCCTTCTTCACATCAACATCCATCCTCTCAATACAAATCGTATTCGGCATATTCCGATCCGTCAGCTCCGTCCAGATCGGATTCGCCCAGTCCCCCGGATCCTTCAGCTCCATCTCCGCCGCCAGCGAACTCAACACCCTAATCAACGCATCCCAGAACGAACAGCTCTTACTCCCCACACATACCTGCGGCGAGGTGCCAAATGCTACTTCCTGCACAATCCACATCCGTTGCCAGTACGGCAGCTCGGTAAGCTCTTTCAGTGCAACCCAGATATCCTGGCACTTCATGTCTGCCATGCACCGCTCGTACCGCTCAGACGCTTCTTTATCAGTCAATCCGTCTAAGTTCGGATCGAGCAAGCGTTTATCTTCCCACGCCATGAATTCCAGAAGAATATCACTATTTCTGAACGCAGGACCGAGCCAGATCAACGTGTGCGCGCATCTCTTGTAAATCGTGCGCATCCGACGTACTTCGACATTACGTTCTGGGATCGAGAATTGATTGATGCATATTGCGTCGATCCAAAGCGTGCGTGGTGTGTTGGGAAGTCGCAAACTCGTCAGTGCTAAGTGTAGGCTTTGCGTCACATTGAAAGCCTGGTCATTCAGCGTAATGGCGACGGGATCAATAGGTGAGCCCCATGTGTAAGACAGAGCGTCGTATTCGGGATTATGGTCGAATGAGGCGTGATGGAGAGACGCTATGATAGGTGCCGAGGATGAGAGGGCGGGCTCGATTGTGACGAGACGGATTTCGTTTTTGGTGGTTATGAGGGGTGTGTATTTGAATGCCTCGTTGATTTTGTTGGGCTCGTCGATTGCTTCTGGTTTTGGCTCGAGCTCAGGCTTAGGCTTTGTTTCAAGTGCTGAAGTCGTTCCGGTCTCATCTTTCTTGGAGCTTTTGAAAACATTTCGAAGCTTGTTGGAGAAACGTGACTTGCTAGGTCCCACATGAGAGGACATTACGACGATTTCAGTAACAAGTTGCAAACCTGGAACTCCAAGAGTAAATACACCAGAACTTGGAAGTCTTTCTGTCTGGTTATAGCGAACTTTTAGTTTTTCATGACACTAGGATTTGGAGAAGAAGGCATCGAGAGGTATTAGTAGGTCCCAGCCGCAGGGTCAGAGAAAAGAGGGTCTGGTCCCGAAGGAGATCCTTTTTCGATATTGCCAAGCAAGTGGCGTTCTCAATGTCACCTGGCGAGCAGCTGACCTTCCGAGCTATGCATGAATTATATTTTATGAAGTATTCTCCTAATGGGGAAGCATATAACCATTCAAAGGTCGAACTATGGGAGGGTATACAAACAGAAAGTGTGTATGGACAAGAGAAATCAAGTCGGATTAATTCTGTTCTCTAATCCGACTCGATTCCTACCTCCCCCAAGGCAGAACGCATTTGATTTTCTGTGATTAGCAGGCAGGATCGTTGTCACGTCGTTAAGATAGCCAGTTCAAGAGCCTGCAAGATGCTTTTGAGACCAAATTTATATCTAACTCCGATGAAGCATTGACTCAACTAGCCGGCTACCTTCGACTTTTGCCCAACCTTGAAGCACAGCCATTTTATTTGCTCTCTCCTGACACAAGAATACTTCACTAATCACGAACAAGCAGTACCCCACGATCAAAGTTCCAGGTCTCAACTATGCTTCAACTTCCAATTAACCTTCGACCCCCTCACCTCCGCCGTGTTCTCACAGCCCATGTCACCTTGCGCCCCAACTTGGCCATTATTCTATAAAGGTCAGTATATTTCATAGAGAACATGCGATGGTAAATACCCCAAGATTCTTGATTGCATTGAACACAACGTCAGCGACGTCGTACGACCCAAGGTACGTGACGTAAATGTTTTTCGTCCCTGCTTCGAAAACGCAAGATCCGGCAGTCAAGACGGGATGCGTGGTAGACGTATGATCCCAGACTCCCCAGTAAGTATTATGATCCCTACCATCTATGAAGAGCCAGGTCAATCAATATCCAAGCCATAGCTGGGGTGTCAATACCGCACAAAACACCAAGAGAAAAAACATTGCCAAGAAGAATCAGAAAGGGAGAGAAGACGAATATAAGCTGTCTGCAACTTACAATCATGAATTACCCAACAATCATTCATGACTGCCCACGGCGCCGGAATACCGCTGAATCCATTGCTGGCTCCACACCTGTCGCCCACAGCGCGTGCTTGGAGAACTCGCTTCACTTTCTTGGCGGGATTGACGGAGGTGTCGATCAGAGCTGCGCTGTTGACATATAGCGTGTGGCCTTTGTATTCGATTGGTATCCAGTCGACTGCTTCGTTGGAGCTTGCCACGGCTTCGACCGCGGGACTCGGAGTTGGAGCCGCTAAGGAAAGAGGAAGAAGAGCCAGGAGGGCGAGTCTTAGTGTTATTGAGGGGACCATTTTTCTAGAGAAGTGTTTGTTATGCTTGGAATTGATAGGTTGCAAGTAGTGACTGAGAATAAGATGGGCTATAAGAGATATGATATATATGTTAATGTGCTGCCCCGAAATATTGAAGTGCCGTTGCGTTGGAAATACTGAATGTTAAGCGATATCAAGACTCTTCAGGCTACATTGTCCGCATGTATTGCCTAATCGAAATCCATGGCGACCGATGCAGCAACGAAATATATGTACTGTACTCTACCGTAACGCAAATTGAACGCGCGTGTATCGAATGGCCGCGATTGGAGCGGCTCATTCCACCCGATCAACCGCAAAGTTTAAGACGCAATCGCTTCCAGCAATGGTACGACCTGCATGGACTTGATGCGAAATTTGGTTGTTCGGGAAATATTTGTCAAAGTCTGCACGCATATTATATGATCCGTTCCCAACAAATGCATAGCCTGAGGAGTATAGGAGAAAAGCTTGCATCGTAGCAGTGACACAAACTGAACATACCTCCGTAATACAGGAACACTCACCCGAGATTATACTTCTTCCAACATGCTGACAGCCTGTTATTGGTACTCTTACGAGGATCGCATTGCATTCTGCTGCATCCTGGCATTGATAGAAACCCACTTACCCAGTAATTGTCGGTGCCCTCGCGCCAGAACTCTAATCACTCCTCGCGCTTGAAGAGTAGAGAAACCGACTTTGGGATTTGCGTACTTGACGCATCGCCCTGGGCGCAAGTGGTATTCACACAAATAGAATTGAGTCGCCACCTACTGTCTCTGTGTTCGTGAAAATGTAGGTTAGACGAGTACCTACGCCAAGAAAGTTCAGATATCGACGAATCGCATCGTGCGGAAAGGGGGAGGCTCGCTTAACAGCTCATCTGTTGACAGGCTGCAACGTTTATCAATAGGACAATAAGGCAGCCGTTTCAGAAGCCTTGATGAGTTCATTCGAATCAAGATCAGGAATCGCTGCTTTCCTTCCTTTATTATAGGTAATCTCATCCACTGAGCGACAATTTGCTTGATTAGGAAGGTCGTTATTGTCTTACGTAAGCTAGAGGACGTGATGTCGATCCTCAGATATCTACCACTCACTCCCCACTCTTGACCTCTCTTATCAATTGAATACGTTTGCAGCAAATTCTCTCACCAGTAAGAATGATCATCGTACCCCAAGCTACCATCAATCGCAGCATCGCTCAAGATGGCGAGCCTAAAACACCCAAACTCCACGGCATCAAATCCTCCCTTCTCATACCCGGCCGAGGACCCCCAATCAGAAACGGAACCATCATCATCCATGAGAAATCCATTGCTTGGGTAGGACCACACTCGTCGCTCCCTGCGAAATATAGCGCCATACCATTCATGCAAGTAGATACCGTGCTGCCCGGCCTTTGGGATTGCCATGTTCACTTCCTCGGCGTTGATAGTCTGGCGGGGTTCGCTTCGATCGTCAGCCAGCCTGCTGTACTATCGGCTGCTCGCATCGTCAAAGACCTTGAAAGGACTTTGATGGCGGGCTTTACATCCGTACGAGAGTTAGCCGGCTATGCGGGAGAGATGTCTCCAGCGATTGAAGAAGGCACTATCGTAGGACCGAATGTCTATTCAAGTATCGGCATCATGAGCATGACTGCCGGCCATGGAGATATCCACGATCTTCCCATTGAGACCGTCCTGGATGCATGCGCGAAGAGAGGGGTCCCTTTTGCAGTCTGTGATGGTGTACCGGATTGTATCAGGACCGTCAGACTCATGATTCGGCGCGGGGCGAAAGTCATCAAGGTCTGCGCCACAGGTGGTGTCTATAGCATCATTGACGACCCAGAAGCTGCCGAATTCTCACCCGATGAGTTGAAAGCTATCGTCGATGAGGCGGCGCGTGCCAAAAGAGTGGTGGCAGCACATTGCCATGGCAAAGATGGAATCATCAATGCTTTGAATGCGGGGGTGAAGACCATTGAACACGGGAGTTTCCTAGATGAGGAGTGTGTCAAGTTGATGAAAGAGAAGAACGCGATACTTGTCGCTACCTCGCTTGTCGTCGAGGGAGGCATGGAAAATCTCGATGACTTACCTCCGGTTAATCGCGCAAAGATGATTGCAACTGCAGCAGTTCATCGGAGAGCGTACAAACTCGCCGTGAAAAGTGGGGTGAGAATCGCATTGGGGACAGATCAAGGAACGAGCTTGGGAGATACATACAACACGCATGGCAGGAACGGCAAAGAATTATTTTACGCTGTCGATGCCGGCATGAGTCCACTGCAGGCTATCGAGGCTGCCACGGCAATGGGTCCAGAGACTCTTGGAACGAATTTTGCCAAGAACTGTGGGCAGTTGAAGGAGGGGTTCGATGCGGATATCATTGCGGTGTCAGGCAATCCTCTTGATGATATCAAGATACTTGCCGAGTCCAAGAATGTGACCCATGTATGGAAAGGAGGCAAGATATTTAAGTCGCCATCATGAGTAAAACTGGGATGCTCTTCAACATGCTCTCATAGTTATCAGTATGTTGGGGGACGCTGGTGTGACGAAGGGAAACCACTGAACGGGGTTAGGAATCCGAAGAATATACCGGAATCATTGAGACAATCAAGTTTGAAAAGAATGTAGCACACAAAAAGTTCTCCAAGTCAGATTTCAAAATGTGGCAGTATACGACTCAAACATGAAGTAGAAGAATCATATTTTATCCGGTATCACACTCATCATAGACAGTGTTGGTACCATCTACTACTTCAATGAGTCTTCTGAAAGTATACAGATCAAAGATCAATCCAGCTCTCTTGTCTCCCAACCTTTTTGTGCCCATCCTGTCTCTCCTCCACACTGACCTGAACATCCGTCTGCTTATGTATCTGCCCCATGCTTTCCATCTCGAAGCTTTTATCCTTGGAAATTATTCCTTTCTGGCTGTCGGAATCAGTCTCCGTCCCTTTCACATCAATCCCGTTTCCGCTTCTCAAGTATCCATGGTTCGAACGCTGCACCCCCGAAGCTCCTCCCAAGTGACCAGAAGCACCAGCACTCTTCTTCCCAGGAGTATCGCCATAGCTGAGCAGTTTTGTTCTAAGTCCGAGTTTGAAAGATACAATTCGTAGGATTGGCTGCAGCGCAGGGAAACATGCGCACCAGAGGCCGATGTGAGCTTCGAGATCGCTCCAAACTCCGATGGTAGACATGTGGAAAGTTCTGTAACATCTGGTCAATCGAAGTGTGCTGTTCCTGAGTAGAGATACATACGGGTCACTGGCAAATGATAGTGTCTTCATGTAGAAAAGTCGCACAACTCCAGTCACGACGACGAAGATACCGACGCAAAAGATTGCAACGACTTGTATCATCTTGCGGGACATAATCATCTTCTTGGAAATGATCCAGATGGGAAGACCGAGCAACACGCAGTCAATAAAAATACCGAACCCAGCATTGATCGTCATCATAATTTCATTTGCAGCATCGGAAACGCATTTTGTTCCGGGCGTATGCGGTGGTAACCATAAATCTCTATTGTGTCCAATTAGAATGAGTTCCGAACAGTTCGTTGGCTGATCGGTACTTACGAAACTGGTTTGCACTCCAACAATTTGTATAGAAAGCAAACAAATGTCTGTAACACCGTGAACGAAGCAATTCCGTAGACAAGGTACAAGTATAGCTCTACCAGCAACCATTAGATATTGATTGTGAAGTGTAAACGGTGAAACTAACTTTCTTTGCTCAAGCGCGGCAGAAAGGCTGCGACTGCGAGGCGCACGAAACATGTGCACCAAAAGTACCACAGATTTTGCGTGACCAGTACCTACACTAAATCAGTCGGGAGATACTCGACTTTGGTTCGGTACGCACATTGAAGAATTTAAGAAGTGATTCCTGTGGTATCAGGTAAATGTGGGCGCCACTTCCATATTTCACACCTAGAAATACTCGAGTCAGCTACTTCCTGTTGTAGACCGTGAAGATACTTACCGACAAGATCAAAAGACGACAGTCCGACAGCGAATAGCTACACGCGTTGTTAGATAGAGTTGACTGAGAGTAGGACGCGAAAACAAACAAAAGCAACAAAAGCAAACCCGTCGTCCAGCCCAGGATTCTTCGTCATGAACACCCGGACATATATCCTCGTTCCAAATATCAAAGTTGTTATCGGTATAAGAGTGGCATTGAGAGCCTGTAGGACATATCCTTTGTAGTCCGGAGTCGACCTGAAGTCCGTTCCGGGTGAAAAAAGAGTTGACATGGCAAATCGTGTTAATAGAATATTGATCGTTGATCCGCAATCGTGAACCTCAACAATCAACTGAAGCCACAATTATGGGGACGAAGCTTTACATAAAAGATGGGGTTCACAAGGGAAAAGACACAAAAGCTTTACAGGCCGTTCAAGGGGCACATCTTTTCGAATCCTTCATTGAGGGTCTTAGCCCGAAGAGTTCAGGGTTCGTGCGTGAACCAGGTACCGAACGTGCCAGTCTTGTCCAGGAACGGGAACCTTGAATTTCGAGCCCGGGACTCATCTGAAGTAAGTCAGGGATCTTTCATTTGGCCATGCCTTGAGCCCTGAAGGTTTCCAAACAGCTTCCTCGTCGAGAGGTCCTTGAGGGTAAGGTTCCCCCCTTAGATGTTCCCGATTCAGCGTGACAGAACCCTTTGCTAAAGAATGAGAGGTAGTAGATATAATGCTGTGCCCTTTTCGTAGTCTACTTCCGCCTCAATTCGTGTTGTGCGGTGTTCCACCACAAGGCAGCAACAAGCCCTTTCAAAATTCAATCCTTTTAAACTTGATATGGTCAAGTTAAGTCAACATGCATTGCTCAGATTTGAGGCGGGACATCAATCCACGATAGGAGCTCGATAAAGCCCAATATAGACTAGAGAGGCGAAGGATTGAACAGCATGAGATGGCCCTGTACTTCCAAACTTGCGGCCAGATTGCTGTCTCACTGGAACTCACCATCCTCACTACCACATAGTCACTTTGGGAATGAACGAATTCTGAATGCTTTGCAAAATCATGAAGGCTTCTTTTGCATGCGCATACTCAAAAGTGGTGTTGATACGGTGGAAGATATCCGTGGAAACAATACCTAAGAAATTCCTCAAAGACCTTCCTGAGGGCGCAATGGGGCTTGCAGAAGCTTTCATTTTCCGAAGACAAATCTCGGTATGAGATGCGCCATTTCAGCCACGGGATCCGAAGGAGAACTGGCTGAATGTGCTGTCCAATCCCGTGCCGAATGTCATGCAGAGAGCATGAGACAACAGTCCCAACTCCAGGCATTTCAATATCCTGGCTCGCTTGGGGAACATCCGAACAGCGCCGCTGCAGATCCCGGGGTCAGGATGTTGTTTCTTCTCCTTTTTACTGTTGCTCTCGTAAGTGATGGCTGGGGTTGAGAAGATGAGGACGGGGACTTTGGGCTGTCAAACGTGAGCGCTCCGACGTTTCTGGAAATATCTACGTGGGTTTCTTGATGCAATGTCTAACAAGCCAGGGCCCTGGAAGTTTATCGTAAGATGTGTTTTCCAGATACACTCTAGGCTCTGAAATTTGAAGTCCACGGATTCGTGGCTTGCAGCGCCGTATGCCAAGGGAAATGCTGCAGCGGTACAGCCGGCCCATTCTGGACGTGCTCCGTGACTGCCCTGTCGAGTTTTTCCTTCCAATTGAGTATCAGTCTCCAAGTGCAATGTCGAAAATTCAGTAATCATTCTCAGGATTGAGATCGATGAAGTTATAATAGGGTTTGGTCCATGCCCGCTACTTTTCAAGCGTCGAACCTTAGAAAGTTCTCATACTTTCTCAGTGGGGAGGCCAGCGGGGACAGATAAGCTTATGGGTCGGATCGTTACCACTTGCTTACTTCTATTTGATCAGGAATTGTGGAGTTCATTCGACCAATGGAAACTCGCTTGTCCCTGGATTCTGCTTAGCAGGGTCTGTCTACAGTCCACGCGGCGCGGCCGAATCCTTCCGGAGGTCGTCCAATGGTGGCAAGTACCCCGCTTGTACCTTAAAGATGTCAATCAACCTGGCCATTTGGATCTTGAGCCCCCCAAACTTGTACCTTTCTGATGTTCTACTTGGACTAGACTCCCTTCATATGGTGATGTGTCCGGTATCTACTGTTGAGAACCCCCCTTTGTCAGTGGTCTACGAACGAAGTTGAGTCCACTCGAGAATAACGTGGTGAAGATGATTCGCCAGACAGCCTTCGAGAACATGTCTAGACCCCTGGACCACCGAGACTAAGGTGCATTATCAATAATGCAACACGTCCACTACTCTGAACACCAGTGGGAATCTATGGGATGCATGAGATATTACTTCAAAGCGGGTCAATTATTCGACGGAACGATCCATGCCCACACCGTGGCTGGATTCAGTTGTCAATTACCGAAGCGATCATAGCAATTTATTGGTCAACCGCTTCTTCAATTTCTATATGAAGTGCTATTCTGCCACCAGTAAACGCCATCAGTTCCACGTGGCAGCAGTTCTTGACATCCCCGACCTCGGATCTCAGCACTCTCCCCTCCAATTGAACTCCTCATTGACAAGTATCGCAACCATGCATCTGTCTTCCATTATTTCCGCGGCACTTCTAGTGCTCGCCAATGTCGCCAATGCAGCTCCGACTACTGAACAGTTGTCCGGTTTATTTGCTACCAGCGCTGTGGAAGCTCGGACAACTACTCTTGTGAGAAAAGAATGGTATATGGCGTTATCCGTACTGTATTCAACCGCTTGTTAATTTATTCTTTCAGGAGAAACCTCACTAAGGCAGAGCGTCTCGCGTACATCAAGGCTTTTAAGTGTCTACAGTCCAAGCCAGCTCGTTTCCAGAGCCTGTACCCTGGTTCCCGAACCAGATATGATGACTATCAAGCTTTGCATATCTCAATGACAGAGAAGATTCACTTCACTGTAAGTCAAAAACCGTGAAAAATTGAGCGTACTAACGCAAATCAGGGAATCTTCCTTCCATGGCACAGACAATATGTCGCTTTGTTTGAACAGGACTTGAGAAACACTTGTGGCTACGCTGGTGCTCAGCCCTACTGGGGTCAGTAGTTTCGTTGAAGCACTACCGGAGTGAAGCTGACATAGATTAGATTGGTCCAAAGATGCCGGAAGTCTAGATGCATGGGCCAAATCGCCTCTTTTTGATCCTGTCTACGGGTTCGGTGGTAAGTGACCCTAATTATCTCATGGACTCTGTTGACTGACCAATGAATAGGAAATGGCGCATATCTTGAGGACATCACCGGTTTGCCAGTCACTGCGGCTCTTGAGATTCCTGGACGAACAGGCGGAGGTGAGGAGTTTCTTCGGGTTGTCCAGCTTCCGACTAACAGTTCCCAGGTTGTGTTACGACTGGACCTTGGGCCAACTTAGTTGTCCCCATGGGACCTGGCAACAACCTCAGCTACAATCCGCACTGCCTGCGACGAGACTTCTCTCCAACATTGGCCAAGTTGACCCTCAACTCCAGCGTCCTGGCATGGGTACAGCAGGCGAACATCTATGCATTGTACGATAGACGAGTTCAGTCAATGGAACTTACCATCGCCGGGATTGCAACTCACGGAGGCGGCCACTTTAGTGTTGGTGGTGCCGTTGGCGAGGTATGACCACACTTCACTCACCTGCATTGAGCTTGACTAATACCCCGCCAGATGTCCGAAATGTACTCCTCGCCTGGAGATCCAATCTTCTGGCTGCACCATGGCATGCTTGACAAGATGTGGAATCAGTGGCAGAGACTAAGTAAGCTCCGTTTCAAGTTCATGCCGCTCTTTTGCTGATATTTTCTAGACTGGTCTGTTCGCAAAGCCGAGATTGCGGGCCCTGACACTATGTGGGCATATCCCTGGAACTACTTTGGTGATGTTCCATACAAGAATGTAACACTCGCCAGCCCGCTTGCCTTTGGTCCTCTGGGTTCAACTGTCAAAATTAGCCAGGTCATGGATATATCATGCGCTCCTCTAGGACCATACACATATGCTTGAAGTAGATAGAGGAAACTTGCTACCGGGAAGAAGACAAGTAATAGACTAATATAAATACGCTCATTCAACACATCTCTACCAATATATAGAGAAAAGACTTGGAGCCAGCGTGAAGGGAGTACTGTTGCGAAAGATAGTTCTGTTACTGTTCTGACTTATGCAAAAACGAAACATTCCGGAATCTCACTAATGACTTTCGTCTGAAGCATCTCGGATAAAGTAAACAGAGCTCGCCAGATCGCAACAGGTATGGTGTCTGATTGGACCGCTTTCCCTACCAATTGCGGGGTAGTGCCCTCCTCCCTGGCTAAAGTGCGGGGTAGCTCGTTCCTCCACCTCACCCCACATTCCTCTGACGACCTCTCAATTCCACTTCATAACACTCACAAAGTATATACTCGAAGTCACTTCATTGAACCACAATCCAAAGAAGGGACGCAGTGCCCGGTATCACCAATATACGACGAGTATGTCGAAGGGAAACGTCACTTACATTACCTACAATGCGGGCATCGACGGAAAGCATCTCCACCTGGGGAACCTAGTTCACGACTTCAAGAACCCAAGTTTCTATGAACCTCACGTCGAGAAGGCTTATACCGAGTTAGTATGATCATAAATGATAGACAGAGCATTAATCTGACATCTGCCAGCATTCAAGACTCTCCTCCAGATTGGGCAGAAGTGACACAGCTTGGAAACTATGCATTGACACTTGGAGCTGGTTCCGAACAAGGCCACGATGCCAGTAATCCATCGACTGGATCTGCCGATGACTCTGAGGGCCCAAGATACCGAGTAGCAGCTGCAGAAAAGGCCACAAAGGTTGAGATCAAAGAGTAGGTGACCAGCACTCTGCCACGCTAAAACCATGTACTAACTCATCCCTTTCTAGCCCTGAGGACTTCTTCGAAGAAATAACCCTATCTTCCCCCGAAGCCAAGAAGTGGCTCTCCTCCCATATTTCCGCCGCCGAAACTCTCGCCAAAGGCGACAAGTCCGCACGACCAGACATCTGGATGCTCACCGGCCTCGTGCTCATGCAACACGCTACATGGACCAGTCTGTCCAGCAAGGACAAAGGTTTCGTCGCAGGCGGAAAGGCACCTTTTGATCCCACTGGCGTCTCCAACCTCCGCCGCTTGTCCATCAGTGAGAATATCAAGCCGACTATCGGCTTCCGTGCTGGCGACGATGAGGAGAAGGCGAAGCATATATCTGGTGCGGTCATACACGAGACAGGTAAATATCCTGGTACGAGAGGATGGGCTGCTCAGTGGCAGAAGATTGAGTTTCAGATTGGCGGCAACGACAAATGGAAGGAGGGTGAGAAGACTTTGTTGAAGCTGAAGGATGGTGTTGCGATAGTTAGGATCAATGAGGATCTCTATGCGAAGAATGATGGGGGGAAGAGTGTTGAGCTTGATGATAAATACTGGGAGGCTTTCATCGATGCTACTGATGACTAAGGTTGGGGCTTGGAGTTCTGCGATCTGACGGTGTACTTGATTATTGATAGCCCGGTCGAACACAAGCCTACATACACTTTACAGGTTAATTTGGCTTCCGCCGCAATTTCCTTCCACTCGGATTTGCAGAAAAGGTGGAAGTTCGTAGATAATCTTTGACTTTTCCCTCCCTATTTCACTTGGGAGCTTTCACAATGCCGGCATACATCCCCCTACATTTGTAGATCAAAGTTTTCTCCTCGCAACCCAGAACTGAACCTCATATGCATTTTTGGACAAGGAGCGTGGACTCAAGCCATATCGTGCCTCCTTTCCACGAGGTGTTTCGCCAGGGATAGTTAGATTCCCCCAACGATTATCAGTTTGAATGAACTCAAACCCCATCACTTTACAGACAGCCAGTATCTCGTCCAGAGAGAGCTCAATGAACGGTGCCGACCCGTAGAGAAGAGGCCCTACGTTGATCCACAGCCCACCTGGCTTCAGTGCCGTCTTGATCGTCTCGAAATACCGCAGAAGGTTGCGAGCTGTATCGATAAAGAAGAGCGTTGTCACCACATCAAATGCTGAGCCGTTCTTGGTGAATTCCCGGGTGAAGTCGCCTTCTACGTGCAGGACTTGGTCGGATATGATGGGCTTGTCTGGGAAGGTGACAACGCGTTGGAGCTCTGTGGTGCTAGAGTGGTGAGACCATGAATCGATGTATGGATATAAGGATGCCTGGTTTTTTGCTCCTTGAGTTACGATGTACCGGTATGCGAGGTTCATGTACATAGACCATTCGTTGCTTGTGACGTCGAAGCCTGGCGCATCTCAAAGATCAGAAATTCAAGAACCTTTTTCTTCCGGAAGGGTTCGAGACAACTAACCTCCGAGACCCGAGATATCATGCGATAGTCTTCCCAATCCAGACCCAGGGACAAGGATCTGGACCCCTTCCCCGTCACGTTGTGGGAAGTACTCAGTCAGGCTCTCGATGATCTGCGGGAAAGCAGCCTCGCGTTCCTCGATGCCATCATCCGACCAATCTCTCACGATGTGCTTCAGTGCCTGAACAACACTGGTGTGATCAGAGATTGTCGCATCAGACATGTGGTCTTTCTCGAAGGTAACTAACTCCAAGAAAGAGACTGAGTAGAACTCAAGCGCATGGTCCACTATTGCACTAGCGATCCTGCCGTTTTCGCGGATCAGACGCTCTGCAGTGTCGAGCTTCGATTGGTACCCAACAGTGGGTTCTAATATCTATATATGTGGATACAGGTTAGAACTCATGCTCATAAGATAACAATGAAGAATACGATTCACTTGGATCGTCGAAATGTGAGCTTGCTGGAAACCAAAAATAAAGCCAAAGAAAATCTCACACTCTTCTCCCCCCGTGACACATTTCCATACAAGTCCCGCTTCCGCTGTATATTCGACAGAGCGACTTCTTGATAGTGTTTGAATCCGTGCAAAGCCGTCAGCAGACGGTATCGAAGATGAGTATGTTGAAGTTTGCCTCTCGGCTTTGCCAGTTTCCTCAACAGGTAATCTTTGGCGGCTATCTGGGCAGCGCGACGGTCTGTCTGCGGGAACTTGGAGCTGCCATTCTGCGCAATGTTATCCTGAAGGACGACATAAGTTATAGTGTCGATAGCGGTGACTTCAGTCCCAGAAGGAGTTCTCTTCTGTCCCGCGTAAGCGTTTATCCTGGTCACATTATCCAATAATTTTCGGATCTTCAAAGGGGAGAATGTTTTAGGCACTCGGTGTAGCTGAGTGCTAGATAAAAGCTAGCACGGAGCTTTTTGTTATTCTTTGCAACAATTTGATATGTGATTTTGAAGAATCGAGAGCAATACATACGGAATACAAGAAATCCTGTTCCCGATCAATCGCCGCTGCCGGGACCTCATTCGATGCAATGGTGTGGGATATGAGTGTTGTTAACACAACCAGAGAAGCAAGAGCCCACATGACATCGAAGCCGATGAAAGAAGTCATGTATGACGTCCACCGCATCGTCACGATGGTATGAGGACTAACGTGACGATTTCAAGCTGGAATTTATGCTGCTGCGAACTTCGCTTGCTGAGACAGCAAATCACTTGTATTAGAGGACTGCAATTGTCCTGGTAAAGCAGGGACCGAAATGCCAGCAAGTAAAATTAACCACGGCCAAGAGCCCGCATCTTAGTAAGGCGGTTATTGAGCAATCTCAATACTACTTGACCGTGCCACAATACAGTGGATCTGAGCTGTTTTGTTGTCTTGGTGTCTTGGCTTCAGATACCTTGATGGTTGCCAACGGTTTGTGCTAAAGGAAGAATAAGCGAATACCTAGATTGGTATCCGTATCAACAGTGATAGTTAGGGGTAGCCCCCATTCATGAGAAGGAAATGATGACGAATAAACGAAGGTTTCATTTTTCTTGCCTTGAAGGGCATGAAGCGTCAAACAAGCATCTGACGAGCCTCTACAACAAGAACAGATATTGATGAGTGGGATCTCGTGAAAAAGAAGGCAAGATGACCAGATAGCTGAACACGAGAAGTGAAAGAAAAGACGGAGGTCGGGAGTAGGGTACGGAGCTGTTTGGACAGTCACTCGATGAAGGGAGAACAGTGTTAAACACGTAGTGTAGAACGCCATTGAATTCCTTGTTTTCCTTTTCGATAGGAATTCTGCTTGAAATCTTACGTGTTTCTGCTTTCGTCCTTCGTTCTCCACAACTAGAACCTCTTTGATGGGATTTTGCTTTCAAGATCAGTTGCAAGCAGTCCTCCCCGGATCAAGTGGATTGCCCACCGAGACGCCAGAATACACCAAATGCGCTGCATTGATCCCCGTAGCATTAGCACCAAGTCCAGTCCCTCGGACGGAATTGTTACAATCCTAGGATCAGAATCATATCAGCACACATCCAAAGAATCCCAAAGGACAATAGGATGAAACAACAAACATACCGCCGGCTCCTGGCCCTCACACTTAACCGTATTCGCCGCACTCGCAGGATCATTCTCCCAATATTCCGTCCTATGATGTCGATACCCATCCTGCGTCGTAATCGTTTGCGGGACACCATCATTCGAATGAGTGACACGGAACATTTTCCCCTCTGGCAGCAAACTATCGATATAATCAGCATATGCGGGGTTCCCTGTCCGCGGCTGGCCGAATGTGTAAGTCGTGATGTTGAGGCCGAGGCTGGAGCTTGCCATTGATGCAGATGCGAGCGAGGCCAACGAGGCGCCGAGTGAGTGTCCTGTTATGGTGAGGGCGTAGGAGGAGTGCGCATCCATTTCAGTTGTGATAGAGGAGAGGATCTGGGAGGAAGCGGAGTTCCAGGCGTCGAGGTAGCCGCCATGGACCTATTATCATAACAGTAATGTATCAGTCACATGCTTTCGCACAGGTAGTATGCCAGAAGAAACTTAGATGATGGCATCGTGGGAGAAAAGCACCATACCATGCAACTACCGCAGCCCTCGATCCCAACCGCCTCAAAAGGAACGAGAGCCTGATCGAAATCTACCACGAAATCATGGATCGTCGACGTGCCTCTAAACGACACAATGAGCTCTTGGGCTGCGTCGTCTCGGAAAAGATAAGCTTGTGTATCGGTCGAATCGATGTCAAAGAATTGGGCAACGGTTGCGCCACTAGGAGGATTTGGACAATTGTCTGCGTATGCGGCAGCTGAAAATTCAGAGTAGCGGACGAATTTGGCAAAGAGTTCGTCGGTGACTTTTCGCTTTCGTCAGCATTTAGATCTGGATACAGGAAATAAAAGCAAATGGAGGAGAAAGACTTACTTGGAGTTGTTGCTGCCAAGACAGTCTTGTTGAGAAGGAGCAGAAACAGTGCCGAGAAGCTCCATGTGGAATACTGAGACAACATTTTAACCTGACGAGTTAAGTACAGAAAACAGTCGTTGTTGGGGGATTATCGATATGTCTTTTATCTTGAGGTATGTGTGCTGCCTTTCAAGCTTGTATTTGTAGCTCACCATAAGCTATTTGATCATCTCGCAAGCACACCACGGCACGTCCTGTTTATTCTCTGGTCCGAACTCACCCCTGGTGAGAGTCCATGGGATGCTTGGATGACACTCACTCACCCAATGAAAAATCAGACACATGAAAATAGTGCTATACTTTTTAGCTCACTTGGCCATAGAATTTCGCAACGTGCTGTCGCAGAAACCGAGGCTCACTCACAAAGCAGGCATACTCCGCCAATGGATTTTAAAGATCCTTGATATTTCCAGGGGAAGAAGCTCCCGATGCCAGGCGTATCAATTCTGATTGGCTGCGTGGCTTCACTTCCAGGCAGAAAATCAAATTCGCGGGGGATGCACTGACGTTGACAGCCAGTGCGCTGATTCGGCACTTGCATTTTCGCATCGGATATTTTGATCGACTTCTAGGGGGAGACTCGCTAAGCGGAGTTCAGCGCGCTATGTAAATGAGGCGTTGGGACGACAAGATGGCATTGCCAGTACTTCGATCGAGATGAGATGGTAATGTGATGGCATGAGACGAGCAATGCCAAGTGAGCATGGTAAAATCTTTGCGAATGCGAGAACATGTTGTGGATCTGGGCTGCTGAGGAGCTCGACGGAATAATAAAAACTCGCATGAGTTGCCTGTTTTGGAAGATGCGAAGAGAGCTGAGTTTGCGATCGATTGCACGAAGATACATCTCTGATCTAGATATCCTGAGTGTCACTAATTGTGTTGTGTAGTCAATGGTTGGATCGTATCATCTTCAGATGCCGAAAGATCGGCCGAGGTCTAGGAAACGGGCTTCTTGCACGCGTGGGAATAAGAAGTAACTGCTTTTTCCCTCACAGCTTTTCCATTTACTGTTTTGCCCTATGTTTTTTCTATATTCAAAATTTGCACAATCCATACTTCAATTGCGTTGGTCCTCCGCCATAACAAGAAGGAATTAACTTCGGAGAATGAGAAAATTTGATTCTTTGCATAAAGGAAAGAGTCATGTGCCCAATACGGAACGAGCAAGCAGTGATAGGAAGGTTGGTAAGAGGAGAATAAACGTACCAGGCACCGTTGTAAGTATTCCTCGCGAAAAGAAGGGAGAATTAGAAGGAAGAGCGATGAAAAGACCCAAATGAAAAGGAATTAAAGAAAGGGCACAAAAGCTAGCAGATAAAGCACACAAACAAATAAAGAGATAAGGAGATAAGATTGAGAGGACCTGAAGGGCCAGATTCACATGAAGTGAAGGAGGAAGGATGAACAGTGCTTGATAGAATGCAAAGAAGTAGAACAGAGGTAGAAAGAGGAGAAAGCAAAAGGCAAAGATGCCTCCCACAGGAAGTAGTCCTTCTCCCCTTGCCTCTACTCATATCTCCTGACATTCGTTTCCAAGCCCTCAATATCCACGTCCACATTTAAGCCTGTTTCTCCTTCAGCATCATCTTTAGCCTCTCCTAATGCGATATCCTCCCGGATTCTTTCCCCTGAATGAAAGATCCTCAGATGCTTTCTAGCCTATCGGGCCTACTGAACCCTTTGATCTTGCTTCTCCTCTGCGATTTGTAGCCTGGGTACGGACATTGAAATTTTGGCGGTCGGCCGAGTGACCCTTGATATGCCGAAGTAAGTCTTTGGGTGTATCGTAGCTCCAGAGACAGTGTAGCCTGGGCCAGTCAAGTGCGTGGTTGTAGTCTTGGATGTGAGATCTATGAGGTTGTCAGCTGTTGGACAAAGCAAGGCTCGGATAAGTGGTTGGGAATAAAAAGCGACGGACTTTGCTTGGGACTGTGTTCTGAACTTGCTGCGAGGGCAGATGGGGCATTTGAAACGACCGTTGGGCAGAGTCACAGGGGCTGAAATGGGCGCAGAAGATGCTGGGGATATTAGGATAGGAGTAGGGTCACGGGTAGGTATAGGTGCTGGGGAACGTGAGCTAGGCCGAGGCGATAATGGGATTGGAAGATTGATCTGATATATCGAAGCCGTGGGGGAAGTGCTATTCAGTGTCTGTGCCAATTCCAGATTCAATGCAGTTTTCATTTCTGTGCTTAGTGCTTATGCACCTATCCATACCGCCGAAGGACTGGCCGAACAGAATTAAGGTTCTCAGGTGAATGACAGCTGAGGGAGGGTGCTGAGACGGCGGCGCTGTATATTAGGTCTCTTGGATCTACCGTGGATGTGGTCTTGGAAGGATCGAGATAACAATCCAAGCAAAACTTGTTGAGGATCTAAGAGAAGCTCGCCGTTTAAGTGAGGCCGTTTAAGTGACGGCCACCACTGGTGCCGCTGAAGATTGATTGATGATTGACGGGGTGAAGTGCAGTTGACCAGAAGGGTTGGGGTGGTAATAGGAGCCCTATGTATACAAAGGTTGGAATGGTTGCACAATCCATCGTATATTGGCGGCCACCAATGATACAAGATCTGGGTTGTGGCAAAGCACGCTCAGCCTTGCACATGCTTCAACAAGTACTCGAGACGGGCGAGATGTTGAAGGCCTCCAACCAAAGCATGCATCTCGAGAAAATGGCAATCAAGGCAAATCGACTAGCTCGAGAGCTACCAATGAGATAGAAGCTCATGATACGGTGAGATCTGGCTGCGTCTACAGTAAAATGCATTGCTTCACTGGAGGCCACCAATAGACGTTGCTCCTGTGCAGCCGCCTTTTGTTGGAAATGGTCCGATGATCTGTGCTACCTAAGGCCCAAAGTCGCAGAGGCGAATTGAATGGCTGGCTCTGAAAGACATGTGATTGATGGCCGCTCATTGAGCGCGAAGAGATAATGTATGGCTTGCAGAGACTTGGTTTGACAGGAAAGCACGCAGGAATTCTGCTGGAGAGTAACTAACACCCCACCTCGACTATACTGGCAGACTAGGCGTCTCTGAAGAAAATAAAAAGCAATATGGTACGGAGACAGAGATATTGTGAGATGAATCTTTTTGGTAAAGTGACGCGGGAGTCATGTTCGCTATTGTTCAGTACATCGTCCACCCACCACTAGCATTGATCGTCTGACCCGTCACCCACCTACTGTCCTCGCCCGCTAACCAGCAAACAACCGCCGCGACCTCTTCAACAGTCCCGACTCTATTCTGTAACGGTGTCTGCGCCTTCTGCATCTCCACAATATCCTTGGGTATATTATCCAACATCTCAGACTGCACTGGCCCAGGATTGACTGCGTTGACAGTCGTTCCGTGCTTTCCCAACTCCGCAGCCCAGCATCTCGTCAGACCTTCCAAAGCAGCTTTACTCGAGCTGTATAGACCCAACTCCTTGAATCCTGCGCGGCTTCCAACAGAACTGATGTTTATGATTCGCCCGTTGATGGAGAGGTATGGGAGGATAGCTTGAGTGATCAGCAGAGCGCCGCGGACGTTGAGATCGTAGACATAGGCGAAGTCTGCTGGTGTGATGGAGCCCAATGGTTTGACTACTTCGCAGCCTGCATTGTTGATGAGAATGTTGATTGTCGTTTCGCGACCTGTAGCCGAGAACCATTTATCTATGGAAGAAGGAATGTTTTCAATCGCCTCAGGGCTTCGAAGATCGGCTTGGATACTGAATACTCGAGGTTTGTGAGGAAGAGATGTTATGCGGTTTTGGAGACCTGTGGTAGCTGGATTGGAACTCGGAGAGGAGTGGATGATGATTACCTGGTATGTTAGTGTATACTTGCGTAGAGAAGGTGAAACATACATCTGCTCCTCTGCTTGCAAGCTCGAGGCTCATTCCCTCGCCCAGTCCTCGAGAGCCGCCTGTAATGATAGCAGTCTTGCCCTGCAGTGGCAGGGCTGATTGACTTGCCATGATATTTAGATTGTGAAAGATGCTTGTCAAAACAACATATAGTAAGGAAAGATTCTCGAGATTTGACACCTAGCTGGAATAGTGGAATGAAATAGAGCCCTGGGATGAGTTGACCTACTGTGTTTATATAAAGCCATCAAAAGCACAAATTTCTTGTTTGCTGATGTGATGTGATGTTGTTGGAACAAGCAGTGCTTTTAGTCCGATGCCCGAAGTCGTCACTAGCTGATCTTTTCGGCGATCGGCGATAAGATAACGGCTTCGCTTCTCTTTCTGCAGCCATCCGGAAGTCTTCGAAGCTTCCGCCCGTCTTGTCCTTCCGTCTGTTCTACATCTGGGACTATCACCACCAGGCAATTCCTTGCACATATTTACTGGGCAGCACAGCTCCCAACTAGCTGTTGGTGGAGGGGGGTATATCTGCATTGTATCCCCGTAGTACCCAGTCTCCAGCAGCTGAGCTCTTCTTTGCTCGAGCTGTCAAAGCTTTCAACCCCGCTGTCCCGCATTGCATCGAAGCTTAAGCACGTCAAAGCCTTTCCTCCAAGCAGCATCCTGGACTGGAACATCTCGCAACGATGTCTTCTGGGTCAGTGCCATCTGCGAATCTCCCAGGTCGACCAGTACACTGACACTTTCACTCTCAGGTCTCTCAAGGATCTATCCAAGTCGATTGCAGCCTCTGCAGCAAACCTCGCTCTTCCACTCCCCTCCGATCTTAGTCAAGTCATAAATGCATACTTGGACAAGCATGCAGTCTATGACGATGGAGACTCTCAGCGTCTGCAAGAAGAGCTCTTAACAATCTACCAAATCTCTATCCTCGATCATCCTACACGTCTTGCGCCATTCGTTGCCATTCTCCGAAACCTGAAGCCAAACATTAGAGGCTCTGGCAGACTGCTACAATGGTGGGATAGACTATCAGGGCCGATCATAATAAATCTGGGGGTAGAAAAGGGGTTGGCATTCGAGACTAGGGACATTTTGCTGGGCATCTTGATATACGACGAGGAAGAGGAGGAACACTTGAAAGATGCCAAAGCTAGCAGTGCTGCGGTTGCAGAAAACTTAATGTCCACATGGCTGGCAAAATCGAAACTGGCATTGGATGAACTCAATGAGCACGCCAGATTTGTTGAAAGCCAAATCCAATTGATCCTGCTAGCTTTTGGAAAGAGGAGGCCAACCGTAAGCTCACTTCGGACAATCGAGAAATCAGATGCTAATTCGTACTAGGACTTCTTGACTACGCTCAATAAATTCTTCGTGCAGAAAGACAGCCGCATATTATCTTTATCTCTCCTCTGCGAGTTTTTCCGGCATCAACCTCCGCATCTGCATCAACTTCTTCAAACCCCGTTGTTCGACAACTTGCTACGATGTCTCCAAATCGATACCTCGACCAGGGTTATATCGTTGGCTATGACAGCTTTGATCATGTTTCTGCCACATATCCCAATATCTTCTTCCAAGCATCTACCTGCTTTATTCAACATATATAGTCGCATGCTGTTTTGGGATAAGGAGCGGAAAGTCGCCGAAGTTTTACCCCAACCAACTGATGAGGACGAGCAGCCGGCCCCGCAAGATGATGGGAAACAATGGGAAAAGCTCTCATATTTGTTGGAGTCAGAAGACGATACCGTGCCCGAGCTTTTGCATTATTTCACTTTCCTGTACGGCTTGTATCCAATCAACTTCATGAGTTACATCCGAAAACCGCAGAGATACCTTCGACATGCCAACTTCCCAGGAGCTGATGATTTGGATATCGAGCCCACCGAGATCAGACAACGATCCGAAGGCTTCAGACAAGTTCACTTGATGCACCCAAATTTCTTCATGTTGACCCTGGAGTCGGAGCTCACAGATACACAACGATGGCAGAAGAGTTCAGCTCCGGATGTCGTTGCCGAGTGTATGGCCCTCTATGTGCCCGGTGAAGTCCAACATCAAATCTCGAGAGCTAGAGGATCGATAAAGAGAGTGGAGCTTAACACGGACGTCCCGGATCAACCACTTCTTGACTCAGATGCTACCCCGTTCCAGTCGCGACACAATAGCTGGCGAGACACCCGGTCTACAGCAGTGGCATCACCAGAGGGCTTTCGGTCTTCCTCCGGTCTTCACAGGAAACTTTCACAAACATCCCAATCATTGCCATCCGTTGCGGACTCTCCGACGTTGCAAGCCTCAGATCGCCACGATAGTCCCACTATCCCACCACAAACTCTCGGATCTCATACTAATCAATTGTCTGACATGCTCGGTTCTCAGATCTCGACCCGAGGAAGTCTCTATCGAGTCTTCACCAATGACTCAGAGGCCTCTCTCACCTTGTCTCACGCCAACGATCCAATTCACATGAGCGGTCTATTTGACACTCTAACACGAGATACGATTCCTCGATCCCCTTCTCTGAGACCAACGACGGGTGCCAATAGTACCAAGGTTGCGTACCTTCAGCGCGAAATCCAATTGCTGAAAAATGACTTGAACTTTGAACGTTATCTCAAGCAGCAGCATCTTTCGCATATTGGTAAGATCCGGAGGCAGCAGATCAGAGAAGCAAGAGTCGAAGCAGAAACTCAGCACCTGATCAACTACAATCGCGGGTTGAAGTCCAAGCTTGAAGAAGCGAAAAGACAGAACACACAAATGAAGAAAGAGACCGAGAAGTCCAAGACTCATTCTCGCAAGTGGGAAGCAGACTTGACTGCGAAATTGCGGGTTCTGCGAGAAGAACAGAGAAAATGGAATGCGGAGCGAGCTCAGCTCCTCTCTGACCTTGCCACACAGCGGGACAGCAACATCAAGTTGAAGAACATCACTGTGGAAGCTGAGAGCAGAGCATTGGCCGCGGACCAGACTGTCGACAGTGTCAAAAGCAACCTCGAGGAATTCGAACGCTTGCGCAAACAAAATGGCGAGATGTCCAAGAGGATTATGCAGTTCGAAGCAGATGCAAGGGGAGCCGAAGTCGCCAATGAGATCAAAGAAGCGGCTCTTAGCCGTGTCCACCTCCTCGAAATGGAACTCGCTTCCCGAGATGAGGAGCTCGCGAAAGCTAAAGCTGCATTCGAGGCGGAGTTGGAGAATGTTCGCAGTGGTGACCGGGATGATGCTAATTCTTTCAGAAGCAACGAGTCGGAACGAGCACATCTGTCGCATGTCTTCCTCGACACGGCAATGGCAGCCTCGCGCCACCGCATTAACGAACTTACCATGTCTCACAACCACCTCCTCAAGCGATATACCCGTCTTCAAGCAGCATACACCGATTTACGAGAACAAGTTGAAGATCTCCAAAGCGGTGATGAGCCCTTACTCGGCGGCTCGTACACTTTCTCGAATAATTCGCCTACCCATCGGTTCAAGAGCCGCGCTCATGCTCGCTCTGACCCAGAGCAACCAACGATCTTCGAAGGTGGCCCCAGTACACCATATCCAGTCCGTCCCAGCCGTCTCGATACCTCGTATCGCCATGGCTCACCAGCTGATGGTCGAAGTCCTGTCTCTGGTGGCGGGTACCCAGCTCAACATTTCCAGGTCCCTCAGCCATATGGTCCACCTAGTATGGCAGGCACTGGGAAGAGCGCTGAGAGTGGCGATAGTCAAGGCAATGGCGGGTCTGCGCCGCCGAAAATCAAGCCACAGAGTGATGTTAGGGTCTTTGGCCGTGGTAAGTCCTCGTTTCCTGTCTGATCGTGTGAACGGTGCTGATGTGGCATATTAGGCGGCGTCCAAAATATTGGAAAGAAAGAGAAGGAAAAGAAAGACAAGGCGAAAGAAAAAGAAGCCAAGGATGCGGCAAAGGGCGATGGTCCTGCTACGCCTGAGCAGCCGGCAAAGAAGGATAAGAAGCTTAGTGTTGGAATGAGGGGGATTAGAGGGTTCGGGAATATTTGATAGACACGAGTAAGGCCGTGGAAGGAATGAGTGTATTTCAATTGTATCGATTGGATTTTTGATGGCGTTCAGGTGGGGTTGGAAAAGTATTCCAGGGATACGGCGTTGGGGTGTATTTCTGCTGGGTGATGAGCCTTTATCATTATATACGCTCTTGAAAGCCAGAGCAGCTCCAACGAGTGCATATTCGAGACGGAATGATAAGTAGTTCAGGCGATGTATCTACGGTATTTTCTACTTAATCAATACAACAATAAGCCGGTGGCTGCTCGATATGCGGAGTCGTGGTGGCGCATATCTTTTATCTCATAGACTGAATGCCAAGCATATACGGCCTTTGAAATTGACATGATCATCAGTCTCAACCAACATTTTGATTTCAGCGGCTCACATGTGACAACAGCTACGTCTTGTTTCCTTTCCCAGTTGCCATGCCCCCACGAATGTCATAAACATGGTTGAGCGGGAAGCAGTCTTGGCCACAGCAAGCCAAACCACCTTGATGGCTACCCCCAAGAAACCCATCTGCAAATCCTCCGTCCCCATTTGCAGAAGCATTGGACAGAAGCTCTATCGCCAAGCTGCCTTCTGAGCAAGTTTTTCCTTTTCGCCGCCTTCGTGCTGTAGATGTCTAGCTGGTCGGATAGCTACGCAGCCAGTTAGCTCGCTATGACAGAGCTATCGCGGGTTCCAACAACAGATGCCAAGTGAGTAAGACAATATACCAAGAGGTTTGTGGGGTCATTTGTATATTAGCACTTTAGCTAGGGACTTTTGGTCAGGGAGGAAGCTATATCTTTCGAGGTTCCCGGCGCGGACCTGCATATTCTTCTTTCTTCTCTACCCAGTTCTGATAATTCTCAGCTGCCATTCGTTACAGTACCTGCAAAACAGTCAGACAACACTCTTTGAAGCGATCAAAATGAAGACTACAACCACTTTTGCTCTTGTTGCGGCTTTTGCTAGCGCAGCACTCGCACAAGATCCAGGACCATCACCAACGGCCTCCGTTGGCTGTGAGCCTCACGGGTAAGTCGCCTCACCCCCGCAATTTCATTTGGGTTCTTGTATCAGAAGAAATGCTAACCATAATTCTGTGATAGAGATCACTGGTTCGTAACCTCTTCCTAGACTCCTAATGAAATCCACAAGCGAATAAACATAAGCTCACATTGTCCACCAACAGGCACTGCGACGGCCCCGTCTCAGCCTCAGCTACTCTCCCAAGTACGACCATACCAGCAGTTGTTACAGTCATCGCCACAACCTCATCAGCAGTCGAAGACCATGATCACGAGGATGAAGAGCATGACCATTCGGCTGGAACTGGCTCGCTAGCACCATCTCCAACCGAATCAGTAGGCTGTGTGCCGCATGGGTAAGCACGCATCTCTCACTCTGAGCCTCTCCGAAACGACGTATTTCCACTCCAGACAAAAAGGCTGACTTGAGTCCTCGGACAGAGATCACTGGGACTGCGACGCACCCGCCTCCGCAGTCACCACTGGGAGCGGAACTGCCACAGCAGTCGTCACACTTGCACCGAGCCCAACTGAGTCTATTGGATGCGAACCTCATGGGTACGTATCTTCCTCTTCTCCACTTCCTCAGCTCAAACTTTTCCATGTCACTACACCTTCTACCACCATTTCCAGATAGCTCCAGAATGATAATATATTTTGATGCTAATGAAAACAGAGACCACTGGGATTGCGAAGGTCCTGCAGTAACTTCTTCTGCCGTGGCTGGAGGCGCTGCGAACGGGACAACCAGTGCTGCTCTTTCCGCCACGCCGAGTCAGACTTTTGTTCCTTCGAGTGGTGTTGTGGTTAAGGGCTCGAGCGTTGTAACTTTTGCTGGGGTTTTTGCGCTTGCGGTAGCTTTTGCGCTTTGAGGAGGATAGGTGTGGAGATATACGCTATGGACGGGGTATGGTCTCGGAAATGAAATTGTCAGGAGGAAATATGTAGACTTTACTTCTATATGTGTATATTAGAATATGTATCTGGATTTGTCATCCAAAGCTTTGCAGGGGTGTGCCTTTTTACTGTCTGTTTAAAGCTGAATTGTCCTCAAAATTGCTTCTTCATTATCAATCAACTTGCCACCGACAGTATTATCCTGGAGTATACGGTGTCAGTCAAGATGCTAACGACTCTGGTTCAATCTGGAGTATCTCTGAGTTGATCAAGTCAAGCCTTTGAGTCAAGCCATCCGACCTCCTCCGTCACGCTCCACATGTACCTCAAGTCTTGAATGATTGGTTAAAAGTACAGTCACGTATTGAGGGGAGGTAAGCTCTCGATATCACACCAATCGATCAACTGCAACTATTACAGAGGACTCCTTGAACTCCCTGGCGAAATGTTCAGAAAACCGTCGACTTTCGTCCATAAAGTCCAGTGATCGCCAGATGAGACCTTATAGAATGTATTGGGTGAGCCGAGTACTCGGTGCCATTTGGCAACACAGGTGTTGAAGATGAACTCCTTTGTTTACTCTCAAAATTCCGCCGCTAGCGCCACAGTAGCGTCTCGCTTGCCAACTTCCTCACCATGAGGCAACCCCAACTCTCCAATTCCCACGACCCATCTACACAATATCGCAATCTTTGTCGCATGTGGCATTTCTCCGTTAACATCCCTATCGCGACTCGCAACCTTCCAACCTGATTGATTCTTCAAACCTAGCCCTGCGGCGTCGAAGACGTAAACATGGTGTGGGACCTCAGAGACAAGGTATCTATTGACGAAAAGGAGTAAGTTTCGTCATTCAGATCGAGTCGTCCCTAGGCTCGCGATGAGTAATCTCCTGTGCTCAAAGAAGAGGAGCTGACCTGTTGCCAGAGCAATTGACTGTTTCAAGCAAGCAAACAACGTGATCCGCCGCGAAGGCGTCGTGATTTGCTGTAGATATGAGCTTGCAATACCATGTAGCTGTACCGAATGCGTGCAGCAATTCCGATCTTCTGAATCGCAGAAGTTCAAGACTTTTGGCTACCGTTATGGCCTCTCGGATATCGAAGCATTCATCCTTGCGGCCGAAACGACCAGAAGTATCACCCAAGATTGGCAGTACCTTAAACAGCAGTGCGATTTTAACGGAAATGCAATACTAAAGAAATGGAAAAAAAAAAAAAAAAAAAAGCAGCAAAGCTGAGCGTTCAAGGCTTCTAGAACAAGTCATGCCGGACATCTGTCCCCATCAATGGCCCGACGCGTCGATAGCGGCTGAATTCTGTCTGCTCGTATAGGCTGAGTGTGCAAGTCACGGTGGCTTTGGTTAATTCGAATACCACCTTGGGGCTCCACAAGGGCCAGTATCGCGACCGATTATTACTTCCCTATGTGAATCTGGACGCACTAACAAATGGTCCGTAATACATTCAGACTTGGGCGTTTGGGAGCCTCGCAAACATGCTGTGTACTAACAACTATGACATCAGATCCAGTGAGACTGCTCAACCTGCCATACACTCGTACCAAATATACCCCTGAGGAATGGGCAGCCTATGACAACTCTCTTCTCGACGCACATTGGACACAAGGATCGCTCGATCTTACAAACAATCAAGGTTGTATAGTCATGCGCGGGCCCAATTACGGTAGCTGGACGACATGGCAAAAGGTACAGGCACATATGATTGGACCGTAGTCGGATTTCCCAGGGCAGTTCTGTAACTAGAGACTCAAGAGAGACTTTTAAGTTTTCTCCGAGGAGCAATCGAACGTTGGCTTGTAGGGTTGATCCAGGAAGATCAAACTGCTCAATCGAATCATTTCATTGAGGTCCTCGAGAGAGGTCCGCAGAAGCTGAGATTGGGTCCAGTCCAGTTTAAACAGTTCCAATCTCCGTACTTGAACCAGCCATTTTCAGCGCCTCCAGTCTTCGATATCAGTGTTTTGTTATCGATTGCACAGATACGTCTGGATATGCATGCGGACCATCTTTGCCTACTTCAAACCGAGCCCTCCTTCATGAGGCCTTACGCAGAGGTTGCAGTGACGGGTGGACTCCGCGAGCATCTGACCAGCCACAACAGACAAGTCTGTAGGTAGAACCACATCATGCAGGATTTGACGTCACATCTGACCTAGAGATTCTGTCTGCGGATTCCAAGCCAGAACATCTGAAATACCTGGAAGCTGAGAAAGAACGAATTCGGACTGCTCTTCAGACATCTGCAGCGACCAAGAATGTCAAGAATCCCAGCAGGGCAGATCTGCAAATGCATTGGGGCGAATGCAATGATTCGAAAATCCAAATTCCTGAAGAGAAGGTCAAGCCCAAGACTCGTGGCAGTGAGCCATCAGACAGAAATATCTCCCTCGATAACTTCCAAATTACTGATCCAGAGCCTGAACCAATTATCCAAGCAGCAGTCAGCAAGAAAGCTTTCGCCGTATTCAAAGTCATGTTTTCAACCGACAATCTACAAGACCGATCGAAGAGCATCGACTGGAATGCATTCGTCAACGCGATGGGCGAGGAGGAAGTGGGGTTTGTCGCGAGACATAGTGCTGGTGGTGCTGCGTATACTTTCAAGCCTTGCGAGACATCGAAGTGGGCTGGCCAGGGCAAGATTGACTTTCAGAAACCGCATCCGGTGCCTGTGTTGGATAGTATTATGATGAGTATTAATGGGAAGCGGATGAAGAAGTAGTTTAGGTCGAGTGAGGAAAGTTTTGTTCTGAAGTCTTGATTGAGATATTGTACTAGGTCATTCCCAGGGTGAACAGGGCTTCTTGCTGAGTTGATAATGTGCCGGTTGGCATTGGAGAGCATATCGGAGGATAGACATATGGACACTTGTGCGTGCCGAAAGCTTATGAAACATGTTTTAGTCGTCAAATAGAACCTAGGACTGTTCTTCAATGAGCAGAAATGCCATGTTTCTCAGGAGAGCTGTTTTTCAAGTAGCAGACTGCCAAAAAAAAAAAAAAAAAAAAAAAGTTAAGACTCTGCCGACATTATTGGAAGGCGTGACGTTCTCGTATTTCTCTGACTTTTCAAAGCTTCATCATACGAATTGGACATTAATATAGATATCACGAAACACCTACTCAAAGCAACATTCCCACGAGACCAGCGAATCCCACCAGCCCAATCATTGTCCCAACACCCCTCCTTCGCATCAAACTCCGTGCTTCTGATCTGCATCTCAATTAGCCACATCTTCCATCACTATTAAATCAATCCACAACTTACGTATCCGAACTCGTCTCCGCAGCAGCCGTCCCTGTAGCCGTCGGACTCCCGTTTCCACTCCCACTTCCTCCAGAACTCCCCGCCACGTCCGAAGAATTATACCGATTCTGCTTATCCGGCGTCCAACACGTGAATCCAACCCCGGAATCATATTCTTTAGGCGTGAATATGAGAGAGGAGAGATTCTTGCCGAGAGCGACGCAGTCGATGTCGCCGGTGGATTTTACGATAAGGTAGCCGATTGATTTTAGGGAGGGGAGGGAGATTCTGTGAGGTCGGACGTAAGTTGGGATGATGGGTTTGGGTTTGGGGTAGGGGAGAAAGAGAACGTACGAGTCGAAAGGCCCGTCTATCAGACCACCGCCTGTTACGTTGGAGAGAGCTGGAAGGGAGAGGGTTTTTGTCTCGTAATTACCAATCAAGACGAGGTCTCCAGTGATTGTTTCAAGCTTTCTATATATGGTCAGTCAGTCTTTGTATATCAAAAAACACACACGCCAATTCCGTCAATCAACCACAGCATCTCGCTCTTCAGAGAGAATCTATCCAGAACTCACGGAAAGTCCACACTCGTCAAATTATCCAAATATCCAAACAACACTCCCCTGAAAGTCGTGTTCACCAGATCAGGCATCGACACGGTTGTTACTCTATCATCGACGCGTTCAGACCCTCTCAATTTTGGACCGAGATACCCCGCGCTGAATTGTGCGATTGACTTCACGCCGGGAAGATCAAATGTACCCGAGAAGGTGTGAGATGGCCCGACCATCGCGTCTATGGAGGTGCAGGTGGAGTAGAAGGAGAGTCCGGTGGAGTTGTCGATTTTGACGAGGTAGTCGTCACATGACAGGACTTCTTCAGATTGGGCTGTTGATGGTTAGTGGAGAGTGGTTGAGGAGGGTATTTTTTCAACGTACCATAGACGGATTTGACTATAGCTAGAACGGCTCCGACAAGAAGGGATCGTGAGGAAACCATTGTATCTCAAAACAGGGGGGGACCTCAAATGAACGACGGCTCTGGATCAGAATGTCTTCGTGATGCAAGCGAAACCTACCAGCAAACAACAAAAACCAGAAAGAAATATAGTAAAGGGTCTCGTCCCAAAAGAGCGAACTGAAGACAATATATACCGGTATCCAGAGTAGAGGATAATTAATGACTCTTCGCCGTCGCCCAGACTGCAATTTTTCCAAGTGGCTATGTCCCTGACTAGATCGCCTCGCTTAAATTAAGCGTACGGGATTCAGGGGTTTCGAGCTGCTATTCTCGTCTAGCCTCGCTGTAGAGATGCGGCACAGCAACCGCTTTGGACCGAGGGTCAAATCACAACATCGAATTTGCGAGTGAGATGGGAGATTTGCCTGAATTCGGTGCCAGTCGGAAGGGGTTCTTGGCTTGAAGAACGTGATTTTTGAGGATGCTTTTAGTTGCTCTTCGCCCTCGTATATTGTCACTGTCCGGAGTTCTAGAAGTGGAAATGCGATGATGGATGCGAATTGGGGCGGAGACAGAATCCCTGATACTGTTTGCTTCAGTCACAAAATTAATCCGGTCTGAAATCGATATGTCTGGGCAAGATTCTCTGTCACTTCAACTTGAGTTGGTCACTGTTCTAGCGCAACCATCACTTCACCTCGCTACAATTTTCGTAATCTACCCAAGAACAACAAAGGAACCAAAGACAGGGCCCGAAGAAAGGCGGCCGCCCAAATCAGTTTCTGGTGTCTTGCAAGTGAGATGTACTTCAATCAAGAGCTGCAAGTACGCCAAAGATTCAAGACTTGGTAAGGTCATGTTACTTGTCACGGAAGAGATGTGGAACTTAGGTATCAAATGCTTAGCTATGTGGAAGGCAAGAATCGTTCAAGCATTCTCTTGGTCGTTAGTGGGCTCAGAGGTGCCTAAGGAAATGCGGAAATCAATGTTCTGGCAGTTGGGTGAAGTGATGAACGTGAAGTCAACCGGTAACGTATTGATTATCTGTTAATGGTGAAAGTCGTCTGAGATGAACAGCAAATCTGGCCATTCACTTGACCATTTAGCGACTGGTCGTTCAAAATAATTTTTCGCGTTCTAACGACACTATTTCTTCTTCTTCTTCGTCCTCCCTTGCTACTCCCCTTCTTGCGATAATCTCAACAACTCCATCCCGACAGATCGCAACTTCAACCACCAGATCCGCAACACCACGATCTACACAGGAGCAGCAAGTTTCCATTCCTCATTCAGAGAGTTTACACAGCCTCCCAATCTTCTAGACTATCAATAACCTCACCATGGCGGATTTAAAACCCATCAACCTCAAATCGCGATCTCCTCACCTCCTGTCCCACCCCCGCCAACCCATTCACTTTCTCGACCGGCGACAAGAAGATCCTCGCCACGTACCAAGGCAACAAGATCGAGGGTCTAGTCGCATCGCAGTCGCAATCGCTTTGTCAAGCCAGCCTTGTCTGGAAGAGATTCATCTATCCTCCTTGGGGCGCTCAAGGTCCTGGTCAAAATGCTATCGACTAAGACGATGGAGAGGCGCTGTTGATTCTGATGAATATCGCTCATCTTGAATTTACAAAAGTGCCTGGGACCATAAACAAGGAGACACTCTACCAAGTCGCAATCCTGTGCGAGCAATACCAGTGCGTACAAATCGTTGCTCCATGGATTCGCGATTGGATACATGAGGCAAAGCAAATCCGTCAGTCCGCGGCATACGGAGGAAATAAATGGTCTGGTTGGCTCTAAATTTACTGGGCTTTTGGTTACGAGGAAGAGTTTGAAGTGGCTGCAAACGAGTTGCCGATCTTTGGTTTCATAGTACTCATGGGACATGGGCAGATATTTCTGAAAGTCCTATGGTGGACGTATTGCCAGATGGGATCCTTGGTATTTTTGAACCCTTTGTTCCTCTTGTAGAACGTCATATATTGTCCACACGAATTGGGCTTTCGTCCGAATTATATTGCTATAACTAATAGGGTGTATAGGAAGCATGCCAGAAGAGCGCATGCCAATGCTAGAGAAGCTTCTCGGCCTGGCCTATGATGTGCTAGTACGGTACGAAAACGGTCAGGTGTGTCGAGTAACCACAAACTGCTGTTATACGATTACTTGTGATGCACTCACGCGCGGCAGCCTGATATGGTGGCTGGAAGGCTGCCAGATCCTGCCTCGCAAAGAGCTGATTCACTTCAATGCGAGGTCGGTCAATGAGATCGCTGATGCATTGGAATCACTCAAGCATGACACGTTGACGCCCGCAACCATCCCAGGATTGGATATCGATCAGGTGGGGTATCATTCAAAATGTCCCTGTTTCTTCGAATCGGCTGTCTCGGAGCTAATGCAAACCGCTCGATGTCCAGTTTTGGACTCGCATCGCCAGCATATGTGAACACAGCGCGAGAAGCTGGGTTGCGCTGACGACACCAGGAAGCGCAAGCGATCTGCTGGTGGTGTTTAAAGTACAGTAACCGGAGAGGCGGGTCAAAGTTGAGCGGGGAGATGGGCACTTGGAGAATGTGTTCAATAGAAGACGCGACTTACTTGCTCTTGATTTGTGTAGACCGGAGCAAAGCCTTGCTGTTAACTTCAGAGCACAATAGGAGAATCTCGTTGTTCAGCGTGAGGAATGTGTGGTCCTGATATTTCTTTCAGGAGAGAGATGAGAATCGTCATCAAAACACATTTCAAGCGCGCAGAAGCAGAGCGGAAGGGTTCGAGAGTGATGAATGAGGGATGAAAAATCTTGGTCTTTCTCTTTCGCTACCATAATCGGAACGCATTGTTTATTTACGCTGCACCATGTGGAGACAAGGAGATCAGCATGGCTTTAGCAGTCGTCACAGATCTGGACTTGGCATGTGAAGAAGGGCGGGTTTGCTCCATACGACTAGGTCATTCGACCACAGGTTTTTTCGTGCTTTTGCATTGTGAATAATTGAAAAGGATCAAGACACTTTCTCTTCACTCGAGTGCGCTCTGCTACTGATCATTTCAATGCCCCTACAGTGGGGGAACAGTCCACGCCAATTTAAAATGATCTATATCGAGACCGGATATTCTGAAATGCAGAATAAAGGACACAAGAAGACCCACGTTAGGTTGCCGGAGGAACATCACTTCACGGCGGTACTGGACTTATTTTGCTTCACCAAGTCACAAATCTAGGTACTTGAACGATTCATACTACAGCAGAAACGTGTATAACGAGCGACTAGGTTTCAAACGCGAAACAAGGGAAGCCACCTGGGGCGAGCGCCATGGACGCTTATGATTGTGACATGGAACCTTTCCTCCCAGGGTTCAAATTAACAATCACCAAGTCTCCCGATCTCATCCACCTCCGTGATGTCTGCGGTGAAGCTCCAGAAGATCATCCAGGCCCTTAACGGTGTCAACTATCCCATTGACTTGAACGCTATCTTTAGTACTATTGGCGCTCCTATTCGTGATTTTTCCGTCCTTGCCGATTATGCCATTGTGCTGCGTTGATTTATCGGAGGAGGCAGCGTCCTTATTGTTCACAACACAACCCGCGACGTTCGATCCATTGAACTGGAACGAGTTGGAATCGGAGGTCATGTTGGCATTCCGTACTGCTGTCGTTTGCCCTTTGTCGTCTTTAATCTCCTCATGTGTAGCCTCGGGCTTGGTGATCTTCGGGAATCCAACCTGCTTATTGGAGTCCTTGATCGAGTCGATGTTTAGAAAGGTTACGGCATTCGAAGGCTAGATCTTTATCAGCGACGTGAGAAAGGGAGCTGAGGGAAGCTTTTACAGGAGCTCGAGTCCGACCAACGTTGGGACTCTCCGTACGAGTTATCTCAATGGTATCATCGGAATCCGACATTCTCGCTTGTCGCCCGACGTTGTTCTGGGTCTGCGATGCTGCCAAACACAATGATAATCCCGTCTTTTCCCTCTCCAGATCCTGCAGCGCTTCCAAGACTTGATCTTCTTTGCTGCTTGTTAAGGCCCTCCAGTAGCGTCGAAGAGACGAATGCTGTGTGTATTGGACAAGAAGTTTGTCGAGCAACGTTTGAAGGCTAGTTGCTTGCGCAAGTGTTGACTCGAGGTGTCTGAGGATAATTTTTGTGTGCAAAGACGGGTTCTCCCTGATAAGCAGCGTAATGTCGATGAGCCGTTGTATCTGCTCTCCGTGTCGCGCAACTCGGGCCGGAGCGTGCTGGAGTCGCTCATATACATGAGTGAGGAGGGTGGTAAATTTGAGCATGTAGGCAGCAACCTGGGCCGCACTCGCAAATGCCCCAAGGACTTCGATTCCAGACATGACATGTGAGGCTGGCTTACCACTTTCTGGCCTACTTTGAGATCGAGGGCGGTCGCGCTGAGCTCTGAGCGACCGGGGGATGGCAGGAGAAGGCTGCCAGGTAAAGATACTTCCTCCTCTCGGCATGATGGTAGCCTGGATCAAATGACATGCTTAGGAAGGCTGAGTGGACAGTGGCGCAGTCCTAGATTTTCTAAGCCTCGAGAATCAGCAGGAAGTTTCGAAGGCAACTTTCCTTCGTGCGACGTGATATACCAGCGGTGCAAGCACCCCTGCCTTGTTGGCACCAATGTTCACGCATGCCGATGAGCGTCACTCGTGTAGCACAAAACGGGGTTTAAGAGACGTCGTAATCGAAAAAACCGAGTAATAATTACTGGCTAGAATAACAAAGGTTTTTTTTTTTACCACTATCTACTAGCCCATACATTTCGAAAGATGAGGTAGGAAATATGCAAAGGAAGCCCGTTAAGCTTGGAATTGAAATACACGCACGAGCAGTAATACTTCGTTTGCCTCTTAGATATCATCACTTAATTGCTGATAAGCGTCAAACTAATAGTTATTTGATTTTGAACTTAGCCATATCTCTAGATGCCTAGATTCAATTTAGGACGTCACCAGGATCAACTCAACTTTCGAGTACATCGCTGATACACCATCATAACACCTCGAAGATCATATGGAGCTTATCTTAAATGGTTAAATTGGCGGTCTACGCTCTTCCGATGTGCACATTAATAGCCTCGAACATGACGCTAGTGCATTAGGAAAGACATATTATTGATAATCTTACTCCTATCGGCTGTAACACCACCTAGCAAATGAGCTTCAAGTCTTGTCCAATACATCATATAATCGAAAGGACGACTTTTATGATAAGGCTGAAGCATCCGCACAGAGTTAAATTGAAGCCAGGGTCAAGATTGTACTCGGTCTCGATTGCACCCTTGCTGGGTAGAGATTCGAGGCTATGAGAATGATCTTAAGGCTCAACTGCCTTCTTTCAGACAGGCGCATGCTTGACACAGTGGGCTGAGTATTAACTTGGCTCTCCATACTTGGCATATAACCGTTCCTAAGCTGTCATTGCCACAGAACCTTGCGCTATGCCTTGGTTCCCAGCCCTCTCAAAGGGGCAAACTCCTAAGCGAGTCCAGCGTTGCCAGCGCATTGGTGTGGCCTGATTCTTGTTTCCATCAGCGGCTGCAGGTTGGCGCACCCTCTACGAAAACCGCAGTGACTCGCGGTCAGCCTGTCGCAAGCTCCGGATGGCTTAAAAATCTGCAGGTCGCCCCTAGTGCAGAGACGATCGCTCGTCCTTCCCGATAGTTGGCAGCGATGAGTACCGATATTCGTCCCCGTCGGGTGTCGCAACCTCACGATGACAACAAACCACTGGTCCAGAACCATGGGGCTTGGGCCAACGACAATTCTCTGCAAGTGAACGGTATCATGCAGAGCCATGTCCACCAGAGCGGCTCCAGACTGGACCAGAGCGTGGAGACGGTCCAGGAGCAGATCATCAACCAGACCTGCAACTTCGCCCTCATAACATGGGCTGGCTTACCAAATCCAGGTATCTTCACAACGAAAAGTACACTCTCCCCGATAATTTTGATTTACACTTTCGGTTTAATCGTGCACCGCTAACAGACCATTCTACGTACAGAAGATAAATTCGGCATTCTTGAGGCCGGTAGCAAACCACCTCGCTATTGGACGATATGCGGTTATAGCATACCGGTGAGACTTCCTCGAACGAAGCGAGGGAAGTTGGTCGTCGTCGCAGTTGGATTCTTACCGGTTTTGGCGGTGGTTGTTTTCTTGGCTGTACATTTCTCCCGTCGTCGAGCCAAGTACGGTTATGCCCACTCCTACCTACCTTATACACTACCTGACCAACCCCACCTCGCCTAAAATCAACATCTTAACAAATCAATCCCCGCGCTAATTATTGTCCCAGCTCACTAACACCCTCAATTCCTCGCTCAATCAATAAAACCAGAATTCATGCAGCGGACGATACAATATGGCTCTACGAAGGTTGCTACCAAGACGGGCGTCTCAGCAACGGGTCTCACAGCCCAAGCTCTCGCATCCTTGATGATAACTCGATCACAACCTGGGAGGGCAACATGACGAACGAAGTATGCGCCGACTGGTGCTCAGGCTATAATCACTTCGGAACACAATACTGTGAGTTGAGGCTCTCAAAGTTTTTGAATCGTCCTTGCGCCCAACCGAACTGAGGAGCGCAAAGACTAGGCTGACACGGCTGACCCATTCTCACATTAAGACAAACAATGCTTCTGCGGAAATGTCCTCTACTCTCACGCCGTCCTGTCCCCGGAAACCAATTGTTCTGCACAGTGTCAGGGGAATGGTGTTGAGATGTGTGGAGGCGAGTGGTTCTCTAGTGTCTTTCGGAATGTGTAAGTCTTCAACGAGTCCCTTATCCAACCGAACAATTGAACAAAGGAGGAGCAGCGATTTCAAATAATCATCTCATGTTCAAGATTTTTCACTTACTACTTTATTTAAAAAGCAAATGTACTAATCTTTTGGGATCAGGAACTTGACTGCTACTTCGAATGCTACGAAGCGTGACCTCGATTCGACGCCTTGGTACAGGAGGAGGATCAATATAATATGAAGCTGGGCTGCGCCAAACATTCTGAGTTTGCGCAAAAGTAGATATCTCGGATTCGTACTCACTGTCATTCGAAGTTGTGCAGCACAACGTTATCAGTACCGCCTACCCAGCGACAAGCAGACCTTCCCATCTTCGGAGATAGCAGCCACTCTTCCTTGCCCACCTGCCCATCACAGGATACACGGCCCATATAAAACACCTGTTCCTCTCATCTCCCATTCTTATCCCAGCGAGCGAATGCCGACGGAACACATCCACACTCCCATCTCAATTCGAACTCTGCAAACAATTTTCCCAAATGCGATCCATCGAAGTCGAAATAAGACCGAGTCTAGAAAGGCTAGCACGGCACCGTCGTCAAAGGCACTGAGAACCCCTGGAAAAAGGCCCCAGCTTCAGTGGGTTCGTACATCGGTAGGGACTCGGGAAGGGCTTTCTAGCGCGTGCGTGGCTGAAAGTTCAGGGATCTTCAGGGCTCCGTCCGATCTCTACCGGCCGCAAGCGGATCTATTTTGTACAGAGAGGGTCCTGGAATAGACCCGATACGGGTCTGTGAATGGATACTTTGGATGGGATTTTATGGTTTTATGGATGCTAATTTGCACTAATGGGTTATTGTGGCGATCGGTGCTGGGATGGAAAGATGAGGCTCAAAATTTCTGTTGTTGAGGCTGGCTGCGTTGGGTTGGTGGGCCGCCTGGGTTGGGAAGGTTTGGCGAGAGGTGGGTGAACGCCGATAATGCATTGAGACAGTCGAAGAGGGATGTAATCTGTAATCTGTAATCAGGGCGTGATTGTTACAGTACGAGTCGTGTAACAGACGGCTACAGTAAGCAATACGCAAGTATGGCCTGTTGCTTTGTCTGCTCTGCAGCTTTTTGTGCGTAGAGGTAGAAAGGTCTCCTGATGTTTTTGCCCAGCGCGGCTGATAAGCAGGATCTGTTTTGGTTGTGGATCAACAACGTCTCGCTTCGGTCGTACCACGGTCATCAACAGTGGGTCGGGGTGGGATTTTGATGCCCCACTATCGCGACTTCCACTGCATCCTGGCGGGTTCTTTCTTCTCACCAAATCAGACATTCGTCTCTTTGAGATATTCTCCTGTCTGGCCAGAACCTTCCGGTTGGAGTCAGATCGTTCTTTCTTTTCCCATCACATGAAGCTAAACGGGGCCGAAATCCGAACTCGCCTTGAGTCAGACTAGTCTCTGCGTCTCTTCTCCCTTTTACTACTTTTCTCCAATAAGTATATTCTCTTCCCCTTCCCACTCCATCTTTTGTCTTTCTATACCCACCACACCAAATCACATCGATACTATCATATATCGACGCCCAACTGCAACTATGGGTCTCTTCAGCAGAAAGAAGCCTGAAGTCGAGCCTCCTATCCAGGAAAAGTTCAGCACAACCAATACACCCGCGGAAACCCCCGCCGCTCACACACCAGAAAACCGTTCAATAAACCACGGCCCAGAGACAGATGTCCATGGCAATGTCATACCCACTGAAGAAGCATTTAAAGAGCTACCCGTCACATGGCTCGCGATCCTCCTCGGCTCAATCGCATCCATCGGCGGCTTCATGTTCGGATACGAGTCTGGACAAATCTCAGGCTTCCTCGCCATGACCGATTTCCTCGACCGTTTCGGCGAAGACGGAAAGTTCTCAGCTGCTAGACAAGGCACGATTGTTGGTCTTCTTTGCATCGGTACACTTATCGGATGTCTTGTCAGTGGATGGCTCTGCGATAGAATCGGTCGACGATACACTATCTCTTCCTCAGCATTCTTCTATATCATTGGTGTTGTTATCGAGATCACCAGTAGTACGCAATGGGTCCAATTCGCTATGGGACGTTTTACTGCGGGCTTGGGTATTGGTGCTCTCAGTACTTCTGTGCCCATGTATCAGTCTGAGAGTGTGCCGAAGAATATCAGAGGTGCTACTGTCAGCTCGTACCAATTGCTCATCACGATGGGTATCTGGACTGCGTATATGGTGAGATATCTGTGATCTAGGGTTTGGAAATGGCTAATCTTTCCAGGTCAACTTCGGTACCGAAGGCGCCTACAGCAACTCTGCTCAATGGAGAATTCCCAATGGACTTTCTGCCCTTTGGGCTATCATCCTTGGCACTGCCATCCTCGCCATGCCTGAGTCTCCTCGTTTCGCATACCGGATGGGTCGTGAGGAAGAAGCTCGCAAGACCATGGGCCGTCTCAGTGGCGTTGACCCATACTCTCCACTAATCGATCACGAGATTGCTGAAATTGAAGAGAAACTCCAAGCTGAGCGTGCTGGTGGCGAGCATCCACTTTCGGAGATCTTCACTGGTCCTCGTATGCTGTACCGCACACTCCTAGGCATGGTTCTTCAAGCAGGACAACAACTTACAGGTAAGTGTTTCGGTGTTCTTAATTAATCGGGAAAGACGAAGTGCTAACTCGCGCATCTAGGTGCCAATTTCTTCTTCTACTACGGAACAACCATTTTCAGATCTACCGGAATCAGCAACTCGTATGTCACCTCAATTATCCTCGGTTCAGTCAATGTTGGTGCCACAATCGGTGGACTCTGGATCGTCAAGAACTGCGGCCGCCGCAAGAGTTTGATGGCTGGTGCCGCCGCTATGTTCGGCTGCTTCATGATCTACGCATTCGTCGGCCACTTTGCCCTAGATGCCGAAAATCCCATGTCCACCCCAACGGAAGGAAAAGTCCTCATTGTCTTCACCTGTCTCTTCATTGTTGCTTTCGCCACAACATGGGGACCACTGGTCTGGGCTGTTGTTGGAGAGCTCTACCCAGCCCGTTACCGCGCACCATGCATGGCTCTCGCGACAGCATCCAACTGGCTCTTCAACTTCCTGATTTCATTCTTCACAACCTTCATTACCGACAAGATTGACTACTTTTACGGTCTCGTCTTCGGTGTCTGCTGTTTCTGCCTTTTCTGGATCGTCTACTTCTTCATGATCGAAACCAAGGACCGCAGTCTCGAGGAAATCGACACCATGTACGTCCTGCACGTCAACCCAATCACTTCGGCATCTTGGGATCCTAGAGAACTTGGCCAGGATGGCATGAATGGTGTCGGAACTGATGGTATGTACCTGAAGGCTGGAGGAAAGGACTTCAAGAAGACTGAGACTGGTGGCGCGGGTTTAATGGTTCATGATGAGACGCGCTTCCCAAATGCTTCGGCGCCTGGTGCTGAGGCTGAGAGACCTGCGCCAGTGAGCAGCACTGTTTGACTGACGACTGGCATTTCGCGGAGATGATAGGAGATGAGGCGTGTATGAACATAATCGGGATGGTCATCGCATTCGCTGTATATATTCTGGCAAGGCATGACCTAGCATGCTTTTCGCCATATTGGATGGAGTTCTCGGCAGGGAAGTGCATTGCTTGACATGCATAGCGTGGATAGACGGACGAAATCGTGGCGTTTCATGGCTGCTTATCAATTCAAATGAATGGATTCCAAACATTATTTCAGACTGACAGTGCCATCGTCTAAACCGAAGACGGATTCTGGACTTCGTTAGTGACCACTCGAGGTCGCTCGTTAGTAAAACAGAAATTTCACGGCGAGCCGTCGACTTGCTACGATAAGCCGCAAACACTTCATAAGAACAGAGAAGGCAATATGTTCAGTATTTACCTAGTCCCTGACCGCTTGTTTCCGGCGTAGAAGACAGCGATAGTCTAAACTGTCGGCTTCGCCTTTTCCCCTCTCTGCAATCGCATGTGGACGCGATGGCAGTCAAGGACCGGGCTCGGAACGAGAATGGTGTCCCCGGCGGCGCTGTGGGAATATGTGATGCAAACAGTCCGCTCGAGATAGGAGCTGTTGGCGTGGCTGGCGGTTTCACGACTTGATGTAAACCATCTGTATACAGCTTAGGATATCACCAAGAAACGCCACACTTCCGGTGAACTCCCCAGATGTCCTGCGCGGATAAAGGGAGGTATTCAAAAGGCTACTCACGAGTGAGCCGTAGATTGCAGCATCGCACACATTGCTTTGAGAACCCATGATGCATGATGTCGAGGATGATAGCATGGCACTCTCAAGATTTGACAGCCGCATGTATGGTATGTGCAGTAAGTCACCAAGGAGCTGATCTCGACCTTTGAGTATACTCTCTGTATTCAATTAGAGGATAGATTCATAAAGCGAGGGTGGATGTCTAGACTTACCAACGATATCTGGAGGCATGGGACTTGCGAGGGGATTTCCATTTGGGGAAAGAAATATCTGTGAAAGTGGAGACCCGGACGTGGAGGCAGAGGTGACGTCCGACTTGACAACCAGATGCTTTGAGAGCGTTTCAAATATACTCTCTCGTCCAAAGACCCAAGCGATGAACAGCCATCCATCCTGGTCCGGCTTCAGACTCTCGGCTCCTTCGTTCTTCATTCACGACTCCAGCCATGGCCGCACGATCTTGATGCAGTCGTACTGGTCAACCACCACAGCGACCTGAAGTAGCGTATTCCAAAATAGGGGGCACGGCATCAAAATTGAGGTGTACAATATTGAGCAACATCAACAGAGCCTCTTCATCATCCTCAGTGCAATCCATCTGCTTCCCTTTGACTCATCCATCCGGTGCGGGGTCATTGTCCCACGGCGGGAACAGGGACTTCTTCCATACTGGGCTGGGAGGTACGAGAGCATCTGCGGAGACCAGACCGACTAGCTTTTCTTTCTCATATGTCACAAGAAGCTTGACGGTGCCTGTGGGCAAGATGAATGGGTTGGTGGACTGCTGAGTTTGAGTTGAGTCTGCCTCGGAAGCCATGCTATTGCATGGATCAGATGTAGCGATAGAGTGTGCTTGGGAGCCTGCCTCCATCACAAATAAATACGCAGGTGAAGGAGTTTTTGTCGATGGCTGATGTTTCTACGATTGGATATCAAATGCTGAGTGTGATGGGCTAATCCGCTGATCGTAGAGTCCTGAACAGACGAGGGCCGGGTCCTCTATTACAAGATTGGAAGGATGATGAGATTACTGAGGATTGATGAAATGGAAATCAGGTCGATGTAGCAGGAGAATCTACGGACATCACTGTGCCCAAGGCCGAGCATATAAGTTGTCGCTTAGATGAAGTTGATGCCGCCGCTACTGGATATGTTTCGAAGGCAGGTTTGCGAAGTAACGGCGAGACAGAGACGTGGTTTGATGACTAAGCTGCGAGTCGAAAAGCCTTATTTCATCGTTTGCACGACGTCAAATACTTGAGAGAGTCAAATCGCCGTTGGGGAAAAATGCTGCAAGTTGGTCAAAGCACGGCGACGAGAGAGACGCGACGTGAAGGAGCTAGCGCGCAATCATGTGACCATATGGTCTTCAAACGATCATGGGCTTCACGTCTCAATCCACATCGTCTCTCCTTCGACGCAGCATATTGACATCAACCTTGCAGAGCACGAGTGCGATCCTACTAAGACTTCGATCCTGATCTCAAACCCGACTCCTCCTCAACTGCGCATATGCATGAGCTCTTCAACCCTCGCGGAAAGCGGGACTACTGGTCTCTTCTTCTTGCCTGGCTCGAGGACAATTGTGAAGGTTTAACGGCGCGGAGGTCGATATACAGAGAAGCAGGAGATCGTTGGCTAGCCACTCAGTGGCTGAAGGCAATGTCAATTCAGGGTTGCACGAATTCCGTGGCGAAGTCTCTACAGTGCTGGATCTCCCCGCCGAATTGCTTGCCTTCATGCCGGCAGATAATGCATGGACACCGCCCGTGGAGGAGGTCTGGAGGACATACATTGGGCCGGAAATACATGTATGCTGCAACGCCAACAGGCTCGCTCAACTATTTCGTTCCATGTGGGCCTTTCTAGATACCGGCCGATGCTATCGCTGCGCGGCAGTGGACCGAGAAATCGAAGCCTCTAGGCATGCAACGTTGGTGGCTACAAGATTCCAACTCGGACAATCCATCTGGATCCATCCGGGGATATAGTGGACCTGGTGGGTGGTGGCATAAAGGATATACTTCAGAGGCCATTAACCACGGCCCACACCGCAAGGCGGTCTAGGTGCTGCCCAAATTTACGGCGACATGTCTGCAGGTAAGAAAGTAGGATGTTTCATTGCGTGTCTTCTTCTGTTCCAGTTACATAGTTCATTCAGGTATTCAACAGCCGTGTCTTGTGAAATAAGCACGCTCTCCGCAAGCTGTTCTTCCTAGCCCTCATTCATGAGAAAGGAATCCGTCCATCCGGTCATATTGAATGCAGTTGACAGCGAGATTTCTCACCTCAGTAAGCTCTTGCTAGAGAATCGCCAATACATAGATGTATGCTGAGTTCTATCATCTTTCATTGCGGCCGCGTTAGGCGTCCAAATGGGGATAAAGTCACGCGACGTCTCGGCCGAGAAGCCTGTGCCACAGTTTGTTTCGGCATATTCGCGTAGTTATGTCCGCTTGCTCCGTCTATTTCCTTGTCAACTTTCTTGCAGTGTCCAAGTCCTGCAAACTTCACCGGGCTCCTGGCTTTGGTATTCTCCGCTTGATTTACGGCCGACACATTTCATCAATGGACCGACAAGCCCGTCGACGTCGAAGACCGGCACTATCATGCCTGGAGTGCCGTCGCCGCAAAATCAAATGTGACCGAAACGACCCTTGCACGAATTGCACATTGAACAGATGCCAATGCTCCTTCGAGCCATATAGCAATGAACCTGTACCAATTACTCGGCAGCAGCCTTACCTTGGTACCCAGTGGCCCGCCACTTCTAGTCCTTCTTCGTCTGTTGCACCAGCTACAAAGCAATACAGTACATCGAGTGCCCCCGTCGACAGCGGGACTAGGCTGCCGAACCGTTCACTGGACAAAGCTAGTCCAGACATTCGGGATCTGCTAAACAGGGTCCAGAAGCTGGAGGATGCATCGGTATCTAGTCCTGTCAACAGCCTGTCAGAGGCCGATGTTCAAGACTCGCAGGTTACATTGAACAAAACCAGAATGCTTGGATCGAGCCATAGACTTGGTTGGGGTGGTGAGGTAAAGTCATCTCCCGTCTCCCAAATCCATACTTAACGCTGACTGATCAGTTTTCTAACATCTGGGAATGCTACACCGAGGCCATTGGTGATGGCAACGGCAGCTGCTTCCAAGGTCCCGAAGTCAGACCTTTGATTACTGAAATAGGCGAGCTCATCCATAAATGTAAAGTGATTGGAAGAAGCCTCAAGATGGGGCGACCGAGCCGCGGCCTCTCAAATCCCGACTTCACCGTCGTCTTGCCCTCGCGTGAGATTGCAGACGTGATGGTCAACCTGTACTTCGGTTCATTCGAGTCAACACACCGGATACTCCACCCACCAACTTTTCGGGCTGAGTATGATAGATATTGGGCCAATCCCGATGGAATACCCAATGGTTCACGCCTCAAGATCCTTCTCGTCATTGGCATCGGCCACAGCCTGCATGGCGGTGATGGCACAGACTCAACATTTCGCACAACAGTCCATCACTGGATTCACTCGGCTGTGACATGGCTCGCCGGGCCGCTGGAAAAGGACCGGTTAAATATTACTGGGTTACAAGTTCATTGTCTGACGCTGCTTGCTCGCCAAATCTTCTCGATCGGTGGTGATCTGGTCTGGATGTCTGTGGGATCACTTATCCATCAAGCCATGCAGATGGGTCTGCACCGTGACCCTTCACATCTACCGCCAATGTCAGTACTACAAGCAGAACTCCGCAGGCGACTATGGGCTACTATTTTAGAATTAGTATTGCAGTCATCTTTGGACACTGCGATGCCACCCAGAATTTCCCTAGACGAGTATGATACTTTATCACCCTCGAACATCAACGACGATGAGATGGACGAAACGATTACAACTGTTCATTCTCATCCCAAAGGAACGTACACGTCAACGTCATTGCAGCTTCTTCTCCTCGAATCATTGCCGACCCGACTTCGAATTCTCCAGCTTTTAAACGGCTTGCGGTCTCAACTGTCCTATTTAGACGTGCTTGCGTTGAGCACAGAGATAACCGATGCATATCGGGCTTGCAGTAATTTTATGAAGGAGCACGAGGAGCAAGGTGTGACGCCATTCCATCGCAACATGGTAGACTACCTGATCCGTCGGTTCTTGATACCTCTGCACTGCCCATTCGCGAATAAGGCTAAGACGAACCCACTTTTCCACTACTCCCTGACCGTGAGCCTCGACACCGCAATGGCCATCATCGCCCCTGAACCGGACCAAGGCTTCTCTCGCCTCATAGCTATCGGAGGTGGAATGTTCCGAGAGGGTATCAGATATGCAATGTCAGTCATTGGCGTCGAGATCTTGTCTCAAGTAAAGACTCACCAGCTCGACGGCACATTAAATCGTAATCCCAGCTACGTCAATCTATTGAAGCAAGGTGTTAAGGATATGGTCGAGCTGTCCGCAGAAAGAATCAGACAAGGCGAAACCAACATCAAAAGCCACATGTTTCTAAGTATGGTCCTTGCTCAAGTAATTGCAATGGAAGCGGGTACCTCGATCGAGTACAGCAATGCCCTAAGTGCGCGAGATAGTCTCCTTTTCTGTTATGGCTTGCTGCAAGCTCGCGCTGCTGCCATGTCTGTCTTCGACGAAGCAGACTTCTCCTCAACGAGCCCGTTCGCTGATCAGGAGGGGTACGGCATGGACTTTGACTTAGAGTTCTTCATGCCCAATGCCAGCTTTTCGTAGATAGCCCACGGAGTCACTCTTGCCATGTAGTATTTACCTACACTCGTCACTTTCTTTCGCGTTCTACTTGCAATACTTAAAGTTCAATGTTTTGATGTTATGGTTTTAATGCTATCATATCCGGAATAATGCTCACATATCCAAGCATGCACTGGGATTTACCGCTCTGCTACGTCAACCAGCAGGTATACCAGAGAATGAGAAGCTAGCATACGTCAACAAAATCTATTCCTCCGAACAATCAAACCTGCGGCAAATATATGGCCGGGTATGTCTCGAGGGCTGGTGGGTATCTGTTGGAACCTGAAGCGAAGGATAATTGCAGTTACTGTAGGATCCAGGATATCAAAACGTATCTGTCGGCTGTCAGCTCCGAATTTGGCGGTAGGCGCAACTCTGGTATTCTGTTGGCCTTTGTTATTTTCAATATCGTCGCTGCCCTATGTCTTTACTGCGCTGCGAGAATGCCGAAAGGGGAGAAGGAATCGGCTTCGAGGTAAGAGGTTTATCGGTACCTTTAGTTCATTTTCGGCTACTTGTAACATCTACACTCCACCTGCTTAAGTCTCTTCATTTTCAACACTTATTCGCTCAAGCAGTATATGCATTTCCAATATCTAGCCATGAACCAGTATTTCCACAAGCCTACCATCACCATTTAGTCTTACAGCGGCTGAATCGACGTCACATGATCCGGCTAACAACTCCCCACCACCCCAAGCGTCTCCCCCAAGACCTTACCCCACTTTCATAACACATATCATGCCACGACGCGGTCCTCCACCACGTCTCCGAACGAAGACTGGATGTTTTAAATGTCGTTTACGACGCAAGAAGTGCGATGAGATACGACCAAGATGTGCAGGTTGTCGTCGACAAGACTTCGCCTGTCTGTACCCGGAGAAGCCCGAAATCGATGCCGAGGTACGCAACAGAAAGACGGCATCAGACTGTGCAACTTTGCAAAGAACATCCAAATCAGTATCACTTCAAATGCTGGGTTCGACAAGATTCTGGGCAAGTGTATTCATTGAACAGCCAACGGACTTCACATTCGTAACTGAAGACTGGTTATTGTATTATTTCAAGAATGGGTTCACGCCCTTACTGATCCGTCCATATGCCCATCCTATCTACCAGGACTCCACATATCTATGCAGTCTCCAAAATGCAGCTTCATGGGTCAAAAGCGCATTTCTTGCGAATTCAGCACTGCATGCGTCGTGGAAAATCCCCTATCTGAAGTCCTCGGCTATGGCTCATTACAGCAATGCAGTTCATGGTCTCCAGATGGCCATTGATAACGGCGAAATAGATGGTTCCGAAGATTATACCTTAGCTGCAGTTGTGTTTCTGCTTCTCTTCGAGGTATATCTTCCCATATTGCTGCAAAATGACAAACAATTTTCGAGTCTAACAAGATGGTCAGAAAATTCACGCCGAGCCATCATCACTCGCATCCACACATCTTCGAGGCCTCGCCCACCTAATGCGTATTCGATCGACTGAATCAGCAAGGCACTCTGATCAAGACAAAGTCTTACCATTCCACAGACTTGCCACGGAATCATTCGCGTATCAGATCTCAACCCTTTCGCTCCTGAACCCAGAAGTTAGATCTTTGGCTCCCCTCTTCTCTTGGGATAGTCTGGGAACAACAATGTGCGTCAAGTTCCTCCCTGGGGACACCGAATACTCTGCTGCGCCACTTTTAGGGCGCCATCGCAATCTCTTCAAGCTTATCTACGAGGTTACTTGTCTTTGTAGTCAAGATGTTCCACTTGAGGATCGCGCAACGAAAGCTCACATCCACGATGAAAACCTCGAAGAAATGTCCAACGAGCTCGATGGAGGTTCAGAATACTTCTCTGAACTAGATGTCAACGAGCGAGCCTATCGCAACGAAACGCTCCTCTACATCTACACAGCTCAAATCTTAACCTTCAAGCTCCTCAACCACGCATCTGCAATCGACCACTCCCGAATCCAATACCTGTCCCACAAAGCACTATCTCTTCTCCGTTTCTGCAAAGTGTCTCCTCTAGCCAGTGACTTCTTATGCTGGCCGATTCTTATCCTTGGATGTTGCGTTTCCCGTGAGGAAGACATGTATTTTCTGAATGAAAAGCTCGTGGAGCTTTGGCAAGCTTCGTTTTGTGGTCAGATAAGGAGGAGTGCGGTGGTTTTGACTGAAGTATGGAATTTGAGGAGACGAAGGGGAAGAATGGCAGATCTGGGAGGGGAGGCGTCTTTGGTGGATGGAGCTGATCCGCTGGATCAGTTGTTAGGCATCGGCAAGACAGCACGCTCATGAATTGAAGATCGATCATCTTGAAGGAAAATTCACAGAGCGTGTCAGAATCTCAGAATACATTGAGAGTCTGGCCAGATTTCATCTACAACTGGATACTCTGTCAGATCAATATCGGACGTTGTGCTGATATCGTGATGCAAAACCTCATTTGCAATGAGGATAGCTGAGTCACGCTGCATCGGATGAAGAAGCAAGGTGAATTGTTCAATGGTACCGAGATTTCTTATCATTGCAGGAGACTCACTATATTGGCTGAGTGGACGAATACATATGCTGTTGATATGGACAAGTAGAACAAGTCGAGCCCGGGTAAGGTGAAAGACGATCCTCTGTCTGAGGACGAGGGCAGACCTCCTGGGCAAACGGCGACGATCGAAATGAGAATTGGCATTTCAAAAAGTCTAAATACCGCATCAAGTTCTTTGAGATAGACCAGCTCACCAAGCCTTGCTTCGCGTCTCAAAGGTCCCTGTTTGATATTCCTCTGCACTGGACTGCGCATACTCCACTTTCGCTTATACAAGAATCCAACGCGCCCCTCCAACATCAACATCAACAAAAACAAAAACAAAAACAAAAACAAAACCAAAAAAAAAAATTTATGAGCAAAGTCAGAACCCATTATCTGCCAAATACACAAGAACCAGACAGACTCCTGCGAAATATGAGCTCCAATTTGAGGACCGCTGAACACGGCCGGAGCGGAGAATATCACCAATCCCAGTGAGGGTACAGATTCCCTGCTAGCACGGTGAAAGACGTGAGACTCTTCTCATCGTTACGTACAATAGCAACCCAAGCTGAGAGAAGGGTGGCTTCACTCGCAGAAGCGCGAAACTTCTGAACCGCGCGGTCTTACGCTTCCCTGTACACAACGATGATGTTGGCGGAAAATCCGCTTATTTGGATACATGTTGGCGGTGAAAATATCGGTGGCAGAATGCCTGGATAGTATATCCAAAGGCGGTGATCGGGACGGCGAGGCTGGTGCGGTGACGTATAAGGTAGACGACTTAGCACAGCAGGTCCGACGCAAAGCTGGCAGGACGCGCTGTTGGCAACGGAGTCCCGTCGCAAGGAGACAGATCGATGTTCGTGGAGACTGTCAGTCTAGCAGAGATGGTCTCTCGAGATAAGAAGCATAGTTGAGAACGTAAAGGAGCTACACACGTTGAATAGACTGCGTTTGGGAAGGGAACGGGAAGCGATGTATAGGTCGACGTTTTTCGAGATGATGTCTTCGTATTTCGTCGAGGAAGAGCAGGATGCGAGTAGACTTGAAATATAAGTGCAATTGTGCGCTGCGACTCGAGCTAAGTATTGAATTTAGATATTCACTTCTTCAAGTCGATTGATTCATGGACCGTCTGCACGTACTCTTGGATTCGCATGATGCAGCGCAATTTAGGTGAATCTCTGAAGCATTGCAGCAGGATGAGGTTCAATTCATTCTTCGTGGGAAGTAATCAAGCATTCATTTTTACGTCTGTTCTCCTTTTTCATTACTACCTCGCCCATTCTGTTCTCAACAGCTGTCGTCAAAAGTCACAAGCGCAATCGATGATGCCGGCAGATCAAACACACCTTCCATAACATTCTCCTTTACCACATCTCCATCTGGCCGTCCAGAAACGGCCTCAAAGCTCTGACCAGCCCAAGTTCTACATATTCACAGTCAGCAAATCCGCACTCTACATCTACAACGAATAAATTGGACTCACACTCCAGTAACCGACGTCGTCATATTCGACTCCAGCCTCTTCATCGTCGCCGATCTCCCTTTCTCCAGTCCCTTCAAGCTAACCTTCAGACTAGACTTCATCCCCTCACCAAGATACACCGCCGAATTCGAAACAACCATTCTCTTCAGCTGTCCAGATTCCCAAATTCCATACGCAGTCAGCGTCAGATTCGTCGTCGCTATTTCAGCTATCTCTCCACGTCCAGACTTCCCGATAGCTTCGTTCACGATCAGCAAGGCATGATAAGATGGCAGGATATGTGGACGCGTTATGTTGAGACCATCGTCAGACTCGGATGTTGGTTGTAATGTGTTGTAGCGGAAGCCAAGACCATGGTGGAAGTGGACACGCTCGATACCGAGGGAGGCGGCGAGAAGGAGCCAGTCCGTCATCCAGAGCGCTGCTTCGACCGTATTGCTCAGACCTGGTTGACCATGGCTATTCCACATTGTCAACTGAAGAACGGGGATAGCTTCGTGTCAGTATCACTTACTTCGCATATGAATTCGTCTCACCCTTAATGTTATGTTAGCAACCTTTCCTGCGAGGATTCTGATCTGAAATACCAATATATATTTCAACCCCACCGATCTGACAGCAGCTATCCCATCCGTCCTGATCGTCATATTGGCCCTCACCGACAACTTATTCATCAAGTCCCCCGGATTAACAACTCTCCTCAGATCAAATCCTCCCGAATACGCATGCCCAGCATATTGCGAAGTCATCGCCATCACAGAAGCCTTATCCAGTATTCCAGCTTGCAACATACCTTGAGGAGACCACTCCGGACCCATGAATCCTGTAAATGCTCCCGTAGACAAGGTAGGTCCACTCGAGCGAGAGCCAGCAGGAGAATCTGACCGATCGAATTCAAGCTCACGACTTACAGCTTCAGCAAACTCAACCCAAGTCGATGAATAATTCGCCACATTCCATGAAGGACCGTACGGGCCCTGAACTCCAAAACGAGTAAGACCGTAGAAGTCAGGCTCGTTACCAATTTCTACGTTGACAAGCGTGACATTCTTCGTAAGGTGCGCACGAGATCCCTGGAACGTATCGGCAAGCAGCCGTGCTTGAGCGACAGTCTCGCTCTTATTCAAAGACTTCAAATTCAATCCCCACATGAACGAAGTACCAGCCGGCAGATTCCCAGACAACGCATAGAAGTCACGACCAATGGATACACGCGTAGCCTCTGGATTCGGCACATTGACTGTTGGTGGTGGAAAGTCGGATTTGAGAACAGGGACTGAAAGATCGACGAAGCCGCGATCTTGGGTATTTGCGCCGACTCGTAGTAGTGGCATCTGTCCTGTTCTTTCGCCTAGGTTTTGCAGGAGCTGGTTGAAATATACGTTGGGCTTGCCGACTTCTTGGCCGGCGAACTCGAGCCAGCGGTCCATCTCGATGCTGAAAGCTGCGAGGTGTGGTGAAAGTGGCTCTCGCCATGCTGGGATGCGGGTCGGCAGTTGTAAAGTGATGTTGGTGACAGAAGGGCTAGATTGAGCTTCGATGCCGCGAGAGATAAGTGCTCCCAGGAGCGCGACGGAGACTTTCAAGTGCATGGTGGAAATACTTTGTTTGTTTTTCTTGGTTCGCTTACAAGTCCATGCTGAAGTAGAAGCGACGAAGCTTCAGCTATTTATGGTTTTGAACTTTTGACCGCACTGGAAAAAGCCATGGAGATTGTTTACTCCAGAGGCCTGTTCTTCGCCCTGCTTTATCATTCAATAGATCGATCAACCCGTCCTGCATATGCTCAGGACAACGCGAAGTCATCGTCAGAACCCCAGCTCAAACCTCAGAAAACCCCGCATCTCCCCCAACATTAGCCCCGGATCTGCACCCTTAAACGTCAACATTCGGTTACAAGCGTAGCAATGCAGTGCTGTACGAGAATACGGCTGTACGAGAAATCTTTTGCAGAATCGGCAATTGTAGATGCAGCATCGGTGACCGAAGGATCGCGGGGAGTGAAAGGAATCGACATACAGAGCATATTGGCAGACGGGAACTTCAACATTACCTTGACATTTAAGCGCTAATGACGAGTACTGTTTGTAGGATTGCTTCTCTATCTTCAGACATGAATCGAGATATCAGGAACAACTTGATGTCCGTAATATCCCACTGCACGAGTACACGACGGAACAAGAGGCAGCTTCTCGCGACTCAAAATGTATCGGGAAGTGAAATTAACTGTAAACTCGAAGATTTTAATAAGAATCGGAAGTACCAGAATACCTCTCTATCGTTGGAAACGATAGCAAGAAGCTATCTTTACCTGGTACTCGTACCTCATTACCCAAAACAGCACACCTGCGTTCACGCTTTCAGGAATGTCCTCATGACACAGCTGAATCTCGACTCACTCAGCTGCTCATGTACAAGCTACGCACCGCATCCAGAATCCAGCTCATGAAAACCTGATCATCTGCTCCCCAAAACCCTATCCAAGCTATAATTGGCTAGAAGCAGAGCTTATAGACACGCCCCTTACCAACCTATCGGATCAAACCAGTCAAGTCCATCTGAATCGAGCAGCAGCATCACCTGCCTCGTGACACGAAGCAGACCAGGTAGGTCAGGAGTGAGCCAGGTTCTCGGGCCAGAGAGCGCTACGTGCACCTCCACTCGTCCAACGGATATGCACCTCGCTTGACAAGGAGGTAGGATAAGCAGACCGCTTACATCCAGGGACAGAGTCACAGATATACGGAAAACATCAACCTCCTATCCAGTCCTGGTAGCAATCTCACTCTGGTCAGGGGACATGATACGAAGCAGGTATCTCCAAGATTACTAAACGGAAGGAAAGCGACATCAAAAACGAGAACAAAGTTAAAACCAAAGCCAAGATCCAAAGGATAAATTATTTCTCAGCTTCATTGTTTTTCCATTCTCCTTTCCGTCGCGATCCGAGCATTTCATGATCCTGATACCGGTATAATGGTATTCCACTCCAGTAATCCAGATCTAGGCGTATGAATCACAACCTGAACGCCATGCCATGGAGCAACAACCAAACCCCCGTCCGTCTGGGCTGGTCCCACATAATCCAATCCACATTCCCGTCCGCATGCATCCCATCTCCACGTTTCTCCACATCCCTTCCTCCACGTTCCACTCAACGACGACGGGGCACAAGCGCGAATATGACAATGTATCGATTGTTTCTTGGGGATTTGAAATACCGGTACCGCTTACCAGAATAGTAGTGAGCACGAGGCTCTCAAGCACTTACTTTCTTTGGCTGGCCAAGGTAGCCGCAAATTCTGCATTCCAGACTCCGTCTGGGCAGAGGCGTAGACAAGTCCTTTATTGGCACATGCTTAGGCCCTTGGCTCACTGTATGTGACATCTTGGCGACCATCTCATTGGGAGATAGGCCGAACACGGGCTAACTCTTCAATTGGTCTGGGATGTCTCGCTCCTGGAAGTGAGATGTTCATGATTCGTGGAAAATATTGTTTTGTTTCGCGGAAAAACTCACTTCGTGAAGTTGAGATTGAGACTGTGGTGAGTTGGCTGGATTTCTTGTGTAGGTCCTGGGCATGTTTTGTGCGGATTCTGCGAATACTTCCTGTTTATTTCGACATCAAGATGATATCTGAATGATTTCTTCTGTGCAAATGGAAAAATGAAGTCGTAGAACAATAATATATTCGAGAAAGTCCACCTCGATCCTGATGCCGAATCTAATCAGGGTACCATGCATCGATTTCCCAGGATATCCCTGAGCTACACTCTGCGTGGTAACCGATTGGACATCCAACGTTTATCCATCTTTATCCAGCCTCTCCCCCCGAGCTATGGCCGTCTTCTCCTCATCGATGATTTGAGGGATAACTCTGGGGAAAATGCCGTCGACTGGGGAGGTACTGGGGGAGGGGCGGAGAGCAGCCAAATAGCGTCTTGGCAGCTTGGCGGAGAGGCGGGGTTGACCAACAGCAGGAAGGTTCCGCTTGGCGGAGAGCTGCTTGTCAGTATTCAGATTTCTCCGATCTCTCGGTGGCGCGGAGCAAGATAGAGCATGCTCATACTCTCATACATACCCTTACCCAAATCTTATTGATATATGAGGGGCCCCTTCCTCCACAGTCCAGATATTCTTCTCCATCCTCTCCAGCAACCATTCCCCTTCTCCTGTGAAGAGTCGACAAGGACATCAGACAGTACTTGGGATACTTCGAGCCCTTTGACAGGAACACTTCGATAATCCAGATTTGAAGACTAGAACACCGCAACCATGGGTTTCCTCGATAGAATCGTCAAGAATGACTCCATGAAGAGGTTGGTCTACCTGAGAAGCTCCTGAATGGAATCGTTCATACTGACACCAGTTCCATAGTGACCCCAAGGAGATCTACGGATGGAGAGTCTGGGTTTTGGCGATCTCAGCTTGTTTCGGTGGTATGTTGTTCGGTTGGGATATCGGTGCTATCGGTGGTATCATGGTATGTTCAAACCCTTGACTTCGAAGTGCTGCGAATCGATGCAGTATTACTCGTCTTTAGATTGAGAAGAATTGAATTGACCCATCTTTCCAGGTTATGCCCCAATTTAAGAAGACCTTTGGCCTTCCCGAAGACAAGAAAGCTACAGCCGACATTGTCAGCAACGTCGTGTCGACCCTTCAAGCTGGATGTTTCCTCGGTGCTTTGATTGCCTTCTACATTGCCGACAAGTGGGGACGACGAGTAAGCTTTCCCATCATGTCCCATTCTTCCCATTTGTACTGACTCGTTCCAGCCTTCTCTGCTCAGCGCTGCCTCGATGGCCATTTTCGGTATCGTCATTCAGACCGCCTCCTCTGGTGAAATCGCTGCTCTCTACGTCGGAAGATTCTTCGCTGGTGTCGGTGTCGGAGCCGCCTCCATGTTGACCCCCCTCTACGTCTCTGAGAACGCTCCTCGATCCATCCGTGGTGGTTTGACCGGTATTTACCAACTCAATGTTACAATCGGTATCATGATGTCCTTCTGGGTCAACTATGGGTCCCTCGAGCACAGCAAGGGAGATGCTATCTGGCAAGTTCCTTTGGCTCTCCAGATGCTTCCAGCTGTTTTCATGCTGGTCGGTGTTTCTTTGTGCAACGAGTCTCCTCGCTTCCTCGCCAAGCAAGACAACTGGGAGAAGGCAACTCATGTTCTGACAACTCTTCGCAACCTTCCAGCAGATCACCCTTACGTTCGCATGGAGCTTGAGGATATGCAGGAGCAACTCGAGAACGAGAGACGCATGGTTGGCGGTGCTTCCTTCATGGATCTCCAACGTGAGATGTGGCTCATCCCAGGTAACCGAAAACGTGCTCTTATCTCCATCGGACTCATGATCTGTCAACAAATGACCGGAACGAACGCAATCAACTACTACGCTCCTCAGATTTTTAAGAACTTGGGTATTGACGGACCTTCCACTGGCCTCTTCGCTACCGGTATCTATGGTGTTGTCAAGGTTGTCGCCTGTGCCGTCTTCCTGCTCTTTGTCGCCGATTCCCTGGGACGAAGATGGTCGCTTCTTTGGACATCTATCGCTCAAGGTGCCTGCATGTTCATCATCGGTATCTACGTCCTCACCAACCCACCAAAGGAAGGTGCCGCAATTTCGCCATTCGGATATGTCTCCCTTGTCTGTAAGTATCTTCCCGCCTGTCCAAATTCTGATCACCCCCTAACACCTATCTAGGCATTTTCCTCTTTGCCGCCATCTTCCAATTCGGTTGGGGTCCCGTCTGCTGGATTCTTGTCTCCGAAATCCCCACTGCTCGTCTCCGTGCCATGAACGTCGCCATCGCCGCTGCCACCCAATGGCTCTTCAACTTCGTCGTCGCCCAAGCCGTTCCCCGCATGTTGGTCAACGTCGGAAAGGCCGGATACGGAACCTACTTCATCTTCGGCTCCTTCTGCTTCTCCATGTTCATCTTCGTCTGGTTCCTCATCCCGGAGACCAAGGGTGTCTCCCTCGAGAAGATGGATGCTCTCTTCGGTGTCGTCGAGAACCCAAAGTTTGCTGATGAGGAGGCCCGCTCTTCCACCACCAAGGAGCCAATCCACGAGTCGACTGCTGATGTTATTGCACACGATAAGAACGAGTCTTCGCACGTCGAGCGCAAGTAGAGGGTTGATCGAATGATGGTTTTGTGTTTTGGACTTTGGCTTCGGGCTGTACAATCATTGAATTTGCAGTAGAGAGGTCGATACCACCAGGTGTGGAATGTCAATTGGTATAATAATGTTGCTGTAGCTGTTGTAGACTGTCAAATACCATGCAATTTGCTCTAGACTTGCTCACCTCGTTGAAGATGCTCACTCTGTCACCCCACCTTCAGGTTCTTGGTAATTGGAGGCGTCTGCTCTGCTTGAGAGACTGAATGCATTTCCAACCCGACAAGTGTCTCTGTTTATATGCTTCCTGTGAAACATTTGCTTTGAAATCAATAGGCCTTTGCAGTGGAGCACCGTGGATTCGTGACAGCAGCAAACGCGCATTTCGAGATCGACTGGCTCGCTTAGAAAAGGAGGTGGGGTCCCCAAGAAAACAGACTCCACAGCTTGAGTAAGAGGCACGCGATTCTTGGTTGTTGTTGTGTCATGGATTGGACGTGGGGAGGTAGAGGAGATGGTTGCACGATGCCAGAGATGTCGTTTGTGTGAAATCGAGCCAGCACTCTCGTCGTGCTTCGATGTGGCGCCCCTCCCGTCGTGCCTTCCATCTCGGCTGTGTGCAAGTCTAAGCGACGCCCCTTCCCGTGACTGCACGCCGAAATGAAACCATCACCACATCCGTCTCGCCGAAGCAAAACCCGGAAAGAACTATCATCTACGTCTCTCTAAATAAGTAGTTTTGTTTCACTAATCAAGCAAGGCACTTTGGCGGAGGTAAGAGTCGCACAAGTTCACCCATTTCAAGCATTGACTAACGTATTTGATAGTGGTTAACGCGACGTAAGTCTGAATTCGGGTCTGAGTGTGGGAATGTGTACTGATATCGAATAGAGCCTGCTAAGCTGTTTCCTTCGGGAGCGAGTGTTCGAATCACTCAGGTGTCGATTTCAACTTTTCTTTTGGCTTTTTGCTTTTTTTATTTTGGTATCATCCTTGAAAGCAAACATCGACTCCGTACTTTACCCCAGCGAGAGTCAATTGCTCATCGCTTCATTTTTACTTTGTGATAAATGAAGGGGGTGCAAGATGCCATTTCTGTGTTTTGACTTCAGGGACAATTTGAGCAAAGTTTCTGGTATATATGAAAGCTTTTCTTTTCGTCATCAATACCTGTGCTTTGCATTCGTTCTCAAAATAACAGTTCAAATTTCCAGAAACAAGATTCAAAATTGCATCGAGTCTCCATCCTTGGAAATCCGCTTCATTGACCTTCTCGCACAACTAAATACCAACTCAAATCATAAGTGTCACCAAGGAATAAGGAAATGCTCCTGAGGTATCGTGCATTCTGATCACCTCCAATTGATACCATTGAGATACTGCTTCCCTGCTTGAACTGTTGCATTCCCTCCGTCTCTCGCAATCAACAAATTACCAGATCGCAGTTCCAAATTTTCCAGATCAAAGCAATCGGATACAATTTCCCCCGAGCAAAGTGGCCGAAGTTCATGGGTGCACATATCGCATAGAAGCTTCTCCTTCAATGACACAAAGTCTGGACCGGAGGATGTTGCACTCTGGCATACTTCAGTAGCACTGTGTTCATCAAAGTCGCTGATGATAACATCAGTGTAGTCGCAGTCTGTTCGCTTGGAGATTTTGGTGTAATCTTGGACAGCTTCATGGCGCTTCCGGACTCCATAACTTGGTTCCATGGGGCGATCGCGACCTCGGTCACGCATCCTCCATAATTTCATCGTCTGATCGAAGTTTGGCTCGACACCGGGTACTGGACCACATCGGCTGACACCATCCGTAAAGGACGCAGTGAGGTCAACATCCATGCCGTCCTCATCAGCTGCGAGTGGGACCTGGGAGACTGGAATGCAACTAAGTGCTGAAAATGGCCTCTCAGTATAGAAGTGTTGCCGAGGTTTGCTCTTGCACAAAGTGTCCCGATGTTCCTTGTACTGATATGCTCGCGCCTGTGCTTCAACGGTCCCTGAACTCGAGAAATCGGTCAAGTGGATGCCAACTCCCGAAGGATATCTTCCATCATTACTGAACCATATACAGCTGGGTCGTATGTTCTTCCCGCTCATGGACTGCGTTGACGGGTACCAGATCTGACCACAAGCTTTGCCAAACTCTCCATTCCAGGTCCAGTATTCTCCATTGGGTCCTGTGACGGCGAAATAGGCAAGGCAAAACGCATCTCCGCCTGTTGCAGAGATGGCGATATACTCGGGTGTTTTGTTGTTACCTTCCTCATATGGCTCAATGACCACAGTTGCTGGCTGTCCGTTTTTCAACTTTTTATGCTTTTCCCCAGACTTGAAGCCCACTCGAAAGCCGTTGGCATCGAATAGTGCAATGTTTGGAAAATGTCCTCCAATTTCGTCTTCGCCGTCGAAGGCATCCAGATTTACTAGACCTGGTGTCAAGGTCACTGTGGCGTCTCATTGGCTTTGAGAAACAGCATCTAACATCTAGCCATCGTTCACATGATATTATCCATTGAGTTCCATGGTAATCACCAACAGAACGTCAAAAGTACGCTGCTAGTCTTGTCCGGACTTACAGCAACGCAGGATCATCGTTCTGACAAACTCTCCACTGCACATGGACCACATTTGAGACGAGTCAATGCCTACATTTAGAGAATAGAATTCATCTAGGTTGGATCATCCCTGGTCTCTCAGACTGCAACCAACTTATAGTCTATATGTTATCTTGTCTGCCAAATCTGGAATGTTTGAGACAGGCTCGATATCCTGCCCCCTGGCGAAGTCGACAAGCCACACCCAGAGAGGCAATACAGATTATGGCGACAGGTGGTCTAAGATGTCAAAGCTATTCGATCATAAAGTAGAGCGAATCCTCAATTCATCTCTCCGGAGCCAGAAAGACAATTGCTACACAACAAGTTCCAGCTTCACAAATTCTACCATTGCTTGACAACAGTACCCGATTAAAGACCCCAAAACACCGTCTAGTGCTCGTTTCTCAAGCAACATCATTCAACGTTGCCGACTCCAACTCAACAATTATGCGTTATTCAATAATTTCAGCTGCCCTCGTCGCTTTTGCTGGGCTCGCTTCCGTGTTTCCTGGCACCGATGGTGCACCAGTGACCAACTCGGTTAGCGCTCGTCACTTTGGCTTCCCCAGCATCTTTGGCAGATCTCCCGTACCGCCACCAAAGTTTTCGCCATCTGGCTCAAAGTCGTCTCCTAAGAAAGGACCTCAAAGGGTTGCAAGCGGCGCGGCCGGTGCTGAAGGAGAAGTTGGAGTTGGAAACAGATCTTTTGTTGTTGACCCAACCACAAGGGACTATACGCTGGACGAAGTGAACGAAAAGACGGTCACAACAGGCGATGGATTTACCCTCCGCACGGCTAGAGACGGACACAATAACGACATCGGGGTGATAGGGATCAACGACAAGGACAACGCAATGGCAGCTTGGGACGCCAGAAACAACAACGACGCCACGCCGAATCGCATCCCACTTCACGGTCTCCTTCTTGGCTTTTGGACAAAAGAGACAGGCAAAGATGCAAATCTTCTGCAACGTATTCGACATGAAGCCATAGGTCACGATGATGTTAAGAAGTCCATAAACGATGCATACGCAGCTATGGGAATCGCAAGTTGGAGTGACAAACCCGTTGTAACAATACGAGCCTTAGGGACTGGACCAGGAGAGAAAGAAGCCTTTGAGACCTTATTTTCACAGAATCCGTTTGGAGTTGGAGCTCGGAAGACACTTACGCAATACATCGAGATGAAGGACCGTATGATCACTGAGATTGTCCTCTCACGACCGTCCGGTAGTTACAACATGGATATCAAGTTTGGTCCAGCAGCTTAGGCGCGGCGTCTTCAGGTATAAATTGTGTGGGCGTGTGTGGGAACCTTTCGTTGTGGTCAATTCAAGACTTGGGTCTGTTTACGACATTGGTCCCGTCATCACAAGCTCTTGATTTCCCATATCGGTACATGTTCCAGCTTTTGCTTTTTCTTGACTTAGTTCTGCTTTGTTTCTCTCTTCCCACGTCAGTCATTGTGGTTATCTATTGTCTCTCGCGTTTCTTTTATTGACGCTCATTAGAGGATCTGTACTAGCCTTTGTGTATATCAACGAAAACGAAGGCTCCTATTATCGTGATGAAATAGTTGCCAGCACATTTTGGCGTGATGTCACTTGGGTGAGCTATGTTTCTTAAGTGTAACGATAGTATTGCAGGTGAAACGGCAAATGGCTGGAACTGAAGGCTCAATAATGATATGGCTATTGCGCGAGAGTGAGGTACCGGTAATTCGAATGTCTGTACTTTCATGTCCGACAGCATCCCACTTCGAGCTCTGGATACGTTGTTGAGGAGTCTGGCTAGGGAAAGCGCTGCCCAAATGCTAGGAGTCACATGGCCTGTGAAGCGCCTTATTCTCTCATCCTTCTGTGGAGAATATTTCGCTGAGTATTCTTTGCGTGAAGGCAATTCCAGGTATGCTCGATTCGGATGAAAATAGAAGTTGACACGTGTGGCATAATTAGTAGAGATTGTTGGTCAAAAACCGCCTTATCATGGTCCCCGATCGCACGACGTTCCCAGAGATCCCATCTTGACCGACTTCTATTTTCTAAGGAGTAGATAGATATTTTAAGAACTCTGCAGTGCCTCCTTGGTGCAGGTTTCTCTATCGTGCCCGCACATGTGGACATGCCAACACATACTGTTGGTTTTTGCGTCATGGTGCAGCTGCAGGCCACACCTTAAGATGACTGCCTCACACCAAAGCCCTTGACCTAACGCCACCTTTACATTGCTTCTTGCTGAAGTAATAAGACATTCTGCTCGATTTAACCCTCAAGTCACGTCCCCTATTCATCGCCAAAATGCATTTTCTCGGATGCCCTTCTGAAATTATCAACAAGATTTTACTCTATGCAATCTTCACACGACGCTTAAAAAGAGGGCTGAGACTTCGATTAGTTTGCAGTAAGCTCTATGTTCAACAACAGCGACTGCTTCTTTGCCGTAGCTCAAGTGATAATAGAGACTTTTTCCACCGCTGTCACCGCCGCTCTTTTCGACACTCGTCTGCTCGATGAAAGCGGACCCGGCCAGTTCAGTAAGAACCACGGACCATGGCAGATTCGCAATCGTCACCATCTTTTTCAGCTGTTCCACTCATACCTGATGTATAGATTGAATAACGAGCGGACCGGAGAGGACAACCGACTACTGGAGATGCGCGACATTGCTAGACTCGTTCATGAGCATTCAACACAAGATCTATCGATCATCACAGAGCAACTCTGCTGGTTGGGATTCAAGTACGCATTCCCAATCTCGCATCGTAAGGAGTACTGGAAGGAACATGGAACTGTGATACGAGATGATGGAGGCCCTGTGCGAAAAGTTGACCTGGAACCAAATCGAGGACTCAATCTTCTGGCGGCTGCAGCATATCTGAATTTGGTTCCTCTTGCTTTGCAATTATTGACGGAAGGCCATGCTCCAGACACACACAACTACATGTTCCCCAGCGCTCTAGAGGCTGCTGCTTGGGCTGGCCACAACAAGATGGTTGAAATTCTCCAAGATTATATTGCCAACCAGCCCGGCTTCGATAAACTCGATATCACTGCTAAATGGCTCAAGCTTGCTGGTAAGCGTGCGATTATCGGCGCTGCCATTCGAGGAGACTTCGCCTTTCTAAAGTGGACAATGTACCCTCCTGCCCTAGGCTCACTAAGCGAGACAACACTAGCCGGACAACAAATCAGCCGGATACCGCTAGAGTCTACACTTGGAACTGCAATATACGCAGCACAACGATGTACAAAATCTCCTGAAATACACAGATATCTCCAGGGCTTCCTGAATGAATCACTTCTCGACTTAAACCCCAACTGGCTCTCCCGAGATTTCTCCAACCACTGCGAATGGGGAAACACGTCCATGGTACAATACTACCTCGACAACGGCGTAGATGTCAACTCTCCCTGGCGCTATGATCGTGCAACAGCCCTCTGTATCTCAGCTCAAAGTTGCCAAGAAGATGTCGTCGACATCCTCCTCGCTCGCGGTGCAGACCCGAATTTCAAAGCTAAAGAATACTCCCAATTCACAGCTTTACCTCTCGCAGCATCATCAGGTAGCTTATCCATGGTCCGCAAGCTCCTCGATCATGGCGCCTATCCGAACGAGAAAATGAATGCATTAATTAGGCTACCTGCGATATGGTATGCTGTGGCCACGGAACACACAGCCATGATCCTCCTCCTTGAATCTCGAGGTGCGTCGTTCGATGTCCCACTTGAGGGTGCTCCGTGGATCGGAGGTAATGCTATGGAGATGGCCGAGGAGTTATTTCTGGATTCCATGTTTGACTTGCTGAAGGAGAGGGGCATTGAAATTACGGAGAGGTTGAATGAGATAGGGGGTGCGCCGTGGAAAAGATGGAGCTTGAAGGACAACCCGCCAAGAAACAATCCTCACTGGGCACAATATGAGTATTGATTTCGTCGAGACTCTGCGAGAATATGTTTCGTGAAACAGTCCTGCTAGCAATATTGCATTCCGGCCGCCCAGCAAGAAAAGATTCCTTCAGTTCTTGACATTGCGGTATGACTGCGTGAAACGACCCGAACCCTCCTCCCAATTAGCTTCAAATAATCACATCACATCGCACCCAGCTGCATAGGATATTACAAACAACTGTTCCCGTCTCTCCTTCTGCCTAATTGAGTGCCCTTCGGTATCGAAACCGACTTCGACCCTCGTTCATGTCCTCTCACCACGTCCCAGCATTCCGCCCGCCTGGTCACACACCCAAGCCTCCAATAGAACATTGACATCTCCCATAAGCAGTACACTATTCTCACACAACCCCCAAGATCTTCATAATCATTCCGACATTTCGATCCACAAAAGCCCTTACACCAGTCTGGGGAGGCGGAGGAGGTTTGACTCTTCGTTCAGGTGCATTGAATTCTTGCTGTGTGCTCTCCACTTTCGTATCCGTACTCGAGGCTCGCTGTGACAGTGGCGCTTTTGGTTCTTGGGAGTTCTCCATATTTCTCGTGTATGTGGCAGACGATTCAGCAATTTTGGGATTGTAGAAGTGTCGAGAGGTGAGAGAAGCGAGGGGTCGAAGAGCATAAGTCGATTTGACCATTGATTTGCGAACTAGAATCGAAAGCAGCGAAAGTCGCATCAGAAACTTCCAAGAAGGGGTTCCCGATAGTGAAGGGTCAAGCACTATCTTATACGGTGTTGTTTGACCGGCGCAGCCATCATTGATGTCAAAGCATAAGCGACAACCCTGATCCTCCTCCCAATAGGCTGTTCATTTACGAAAGAGCCAACCCAATCGACGAAACAAATACAAGCATCTCTCATTAAGACCTAAGTAAAATTGCGGCGTAAGCTCTACCTCCGTAGAGAAAGTTTGGTGGCGGGGTCGTCTTACTGTGTTCGGTTCCGAATCTGGAGTAGATTGCGGCGAAGCGAAGCGAGACTGGACGTTGAAGATTCGTGTCATGACTGCAAAATGATTGTATTCTTGACTGTATTCGGGTATAGGCATGTTCAGGGGGTCCAAGCTAAGACGTTTCCAAACATCTTTCTGTTGTAACGATGGAGTGGCTTTGAGAGCAGAGACTTATTGCATTATCGCTGACAGGAACTCGGAACCCCGCGAGGAATCACTGGGGATGGCTCGGCAAACAAGGCAGCACAAAATTGGATTCGCATAGGGCCATGACGCAGAATATTTTGGGAAGGATGGTCGACATATAGCCAGTTACTGGCTTGACATGATATGTAATTTGAATAAGGTAATGTATATACAAAGAATTTCTCTCAAGATGGAGACTGCACTGCCTCGAAGCATGCGGCAGGGTTTTCATTGTCCGATCTACTCGCAATCATCTTCGTCAGCAACTGGCTCGGCAGTAGCAATCGGCGCACTTGCTGACGTTGCGGAAGGAATCTTGGATGAGACTGATGGCTCGACCGCAGCTTGACTGGAAGTCTGGGCTGGAATATAAGAGGTCGTGAAGCCACTTGTGGTTGGGACGGCAATGGTGGATGGGACAACAGCAGATGAAGACCCAGCTGACACAGCAATAGCCGGGGACGAAACTAGCGCGACAGAAGCGGCAGCACTGGTGGATGAAGCTGCCTGGGTACTGGCGACGGTGGTGGCGATCACAACAGATGAAGCTGAGCCTGACTTTCTTCCAGCAGACAGAGCGGCTACAACACCGTCGTAGGCTGGTTTCTTGACAAGGTTCTCATCGAAGAGACATGCTGCTCCTTGGCCCGAGAATACGGAAGGGATCCATGAATACTGTTTCATGTTAGCAAAGACTAGAGTCCATTGGAAGATGTTTCGTACCTTATCCGTGAAGTCCCAGATGGTGATGCCAATGCAATTGGCGACATCTAAGCATGCAGTGACGGCAGTAGCATAATCAGTACTCTGCTGGGCGAGGTCGGCTTCAGTGCTTGGAACCGTCATTCGGATATCCAACTCGGTGATAGCAACCTCAAGTCCCAGCGCAGTGTAAGCCTCGAGGTTCTTGGTGATGTCGGATCCAGAAGGCATTTTTCCAACAATATAATGTCCCTGAACTCCAACGCCGTCAATGGGTGTGCCGCCATTGACCAGTTTCGTAACCATGGCCAAAGCATTCGCAGCCTTTGTACCGGTATACTCGATGTTGTAGTCGTTGTAGTAGAGCTTGACATCTGGGTCAGCGGCTCTGGCAGTCTCGAAGGCAATGCGGATGTAGTCTTCGCCCATAGCTTGGTAGAACACACTGTTGCGGAAAGCGGCCGCAGAAGAGTCGTCGAATGCCTCGTTCACAACATCCCATGCGTAGCATTGTCCCTTATAGTGTGTCATCTCCTCGGTAATGTGGTTCTTCATAACTGCTTGGAGGGTTTCGTTCGTCCATGTTCCGCCGGAGACTAGAAAAATCAGCATCCGCTTATAGAGAAGGTATATCTTAAAGCTTACCCCACGATGGCAATTGGGAATACCAGACGAGAGTGTGACTAGCAGATCATAAGTCTTAGGTGTCGAGCTTGCATATCGTGCTACTCACCATCTCACTAATTGCGAGTTCTTTGTAGCCAGTGCCGTAATCTCGTCGCCATTGGTAAACGTGAAGACTCCTTGGGACTTCTCAGTTGAATCCCACTGACATCTGTAAGCCTATGTACAATTCCGCAGACTCAATGCACCGACCTTTTGTCCATTTCCAGGAGTGATTTGGGCAAAGTCGCTCGTGTTCGACAGGAGTGCGAGATATGCAGCGTCTGTAAGTTCGCTGTTGTCCGTAGCAGACCCGAAGTATTTGAGACCCTAGATCAATTAGATGATTAATGTCGCAGATATTCGAGAGTTCTTACTGCAGCCACAGCCAAAGTGTTGAGTTGGGCATATGCTGCGGGCAGGAGAAAAGGAAGAACGAGTGTGGAGCGCATCTTGAAAAGAGTGTGGGGAGATAGAGAAAGTACAAATATTACAGCGACCTGCGATGCGGAATGAAGGTGAAAATGTGTAAAACAATACTCTTGGCCGGCAGGATGAAGATATATACTTGTTTCAAACCGGTCTTGAGGATTCTCTACCTCTCAAGGCGGAACAGCCTACATCCCCAAATAGAGTATTTAAAAATGGGCAGCCCAAGCAATGATCTGTCAATGCAGAGCTAGAACGAAGCCAGCGATCATCTGGTCCATCGTCCGATCCTTGGTGGAGAAATTGAGATGATTGAAGCTTCAAATATGGAGAAGATGTTTCGAAGTCGTCATGTTTCCCATGTTCTGGCGCGAGAAGTTGTTCCGAGGTTGTTTATTTGAGACGCGACGCGCTAAGCCTGTTTGAAATTGAAAGAATCCACCTTTCCCCGTGAGCATGGATCACGTCCACACTCTCACAGGTAACCGTACTGGTGAACCGGAAATATATCTGCATCTTCATTAACGACGACTACGGGCTTTACAATCTGTTTCCGCCGATGTACTCAATCATGCCATGACATGGCAATAGAGGTTTCCCTGGCCTTCGCTTCAAGCGGCCCGCCGGCGACGGCGAGATAAGGTCGAAAGTGGGTGACGACACTTCCTCTTCATCGCCCTAGATCTTCAAGTGATATGTTGTGATAATTCATCCTCTTCGTCACCTCTCAAAATCTGTTCTTGATACGCTGGACCGAGAGATCCGCTGCAACACAGATTCTTCCAGTTGCCTGCGTCTCGTCAAGTCTATCCAGACCAATCATTAATTTCTGGCTATTTCTTACTATGGCTCACATCAACATACTCAAATATGGCGTGTCTTCTCCCGCGGATACTTCACCGCTGCAAGAGTTGAAAGCGGCTGGATATCAGTCGAGCGATATCTTGGCAGTTATAGGAAAATCCGAAGGTTAGTTCCATCCCATGTTTACCCATATTGATCGCTAATAAGCCAGGGAACGGATGCGTCAACGACTTTTCACGAACCCTGAGCACCCACGTGTGGGATCCGGTGATCCCTGATTCAGCCGTTACAATCTTCTCTGGCGGTACAGAGGGCGTCCTGTCACCCCACGTCACTTTCATCGTCCAGGAGCCCAAGCCCACAGGTCTGGTAGCGGTGGTCGGCAGAACGCGAGAATTCAAGCCTCACGAGATCGGGTCGAAAGAGCATGCGACGGAGGTTGCGGCCTCTGTCAAGTCTATGTTGAGCCAAGGTGGCATCTCCAAAGACCAAGTGCATCTTGTGTTGATCAAATGTCCTCTCCTCACTTCCGCCAAAGTGGAAGCTATCTTGGCCGCATCTCAAACTCCCGTCACGACGGACACATACGAGTCAATGGCAAAATCTCGTTACGCATCTGCAGTCGGGATAGCAATAGCGCTCGAGGAGATTGAAGCAAACGGTCTGGATGAGGCCATGCGGAATGTAGATCGTTGGAGTAGCAAGGCCAGCTGCAGCTCCGGAGCTGAGCTAGAGGACTGTCACATCCTTATTTTAGCATCACACACCTCGCCCGGCAATCTTCGCGCTGCATCGGCTTTCATGGAAGATGGGATCGATGCAGGGACCTTGATCAAGGTTTTGGACAAGATCAGGAACGAGCGTGGCCATGTGGTTCAAGTATTCGCGAAAGCGGAAGCGGATCCGAGGGGTAAAATCAGGGGCAACAGGCACACGATGAACACCGATAGTGATATTCACAGCACCAGACATGCACGAGCGGCTGTTGGAGGGCTAATTGCGGGGTTGGTGGGTGACACACATCTTTATGTCTCCGGGGGCGCGGAAGGGCAAGGTCCATCTGGAGGTGGGAGTTTATGCATGGTTTATCGGGTGGCGGAAATCCCAGTGGAATGATTGGGTAAGGCCTTATTCTGCTCTGAACAATTTTCCGACTTGCAGTTGAATTGGGTTGGAAGCGAAATCTCGAATGGAGTCGCTAATTGACTTCACCTCGACCATTCTTTGCTTGCTCCCCTCCACACTTCTTATCATGATCACGTTTTTATCTCATGTCTTTGCATTTGGAATTTCTTCGGGCTCGAACGCTCGGGACACAAATTCCATAACACCATGATTCAATTCATATAACAGCCTACCGATTGGGAATTTGGCTAAACAAATAGACGAGAACGTCAATTGCCCAACGTCCCGGTCCCAGCGAATCTATTTTAAACCGCGGGAATGTTTATCCTTTCGTCTGGTCAACTCATCCAATCCAATGTAGGATGCTTAATTGAACTCCGGTCATTGTATATTGCACCACGATGTTTCTTAATTGCGATCACTGTAACTTGTCACTTATCGCAACATCAGGACTTCGGACGCAGGTCGTTCATCCCGTAATGGCGTCCGGAAGATCACTTCATCCCGTCTCTTTACTTTCTAGGATTTGTACAAGAAGGAGGGGTTCCCCCTACCTTGGCTGTCGGGGTCAGCAACAGCAGCTTGTTCAGATTGACAACTCAGGCCACGACAACAGGTAAGCTTTCTGTGTAATAATTACAATCAAGCTAACAGTTCAGGTCTGATAATGAAGGCTACTCTTGTTCTCCTGCCAGCTTTGGCGGCAATTTGCCATGGTGCCGCCTTGCCTCATGATGCAGACATGGTTGAGAGGGCTGAAGGTTGGAACCAGAAACGACAAGTCACCATTGTCGTCACCAAAACTACAACCAAAACCACAGCAGCAGCAGTCTATACCACCAGTACAAAATATACGACCCTTCCTACTCCAGTCATCACCAAGACATCGACGATTACGAAGCCATACACAACTCCGAAAGATGATGTTTCAACAGTCATTGTCACTGTCACTGGAAAGCCAACTACAGTTACCCCACCAGTCGTAACGTATGTAGCACTCTTACCAGTCATCTCAACATGCTCTATGCCTTACACTCCAAAACGGGTTGGGGACTAATCAAGAGCAATCTTCCCATTTCGCAGACGTACCAGACGATGCTAACTTACATCAGCGTGACGGTCACTGCAAAGACAAGCTCGTCCGTGAAGCCGCCGGTCACAGTTACGGTCACAGTTGCGCCTCCCGAAGAGACCGAAGAACCGGAAATGCCAAGCACAACCGAAAATTCGTGGCAGATCACTCGAACACTGCCGCCACTTACATTCGGCAAGCGAGATGCCTCTCCAGTTCCAGAGCCAGAGGCGGAGGCTCAACGGGGCCGACCTACACGCTGGGGCAATTGGGGACCAGGAGGACAAACAGTTGTACAGACTCAGACTGTCAAGGAGACTGTGACCTATTATCCTCCAACATCTACAGGGATCACCAAAACGATCACGATTACCCCAACCGTAAGGACCAGTTTGAGTACCAGCGTGACGACAATCTATTATACGCCTCCCCCATCGTCATCCAAACTAGTTACTACTATTACTCAAACCGCCACTGTCGTCCCAACTATTACAGCAGGTCCAATCACAGTCACAAAGACCCTCACACCCATGCCAACTCCCAAGTCGACAGTGAAGTCAACCATCACCATCTGGGACGGCGCAATCAATGGAAAGCGCTCACCTCAAACCCTCGGCTTCCCTAGCCGCACAGCCAATACTCTCCCAACTGAGACCGAGTACCCAGACCCAGAAGAAGAGGAGCCCGAGTGGGAAGAAGAGGAAGAAGTAGAGCCAGAGTACCCCGAAGAAGAGCCCACATTCGTCCTCGGTACACCAACTCGAACCGTCCGCGTCTCCCCAACACCAATCAAACCAACCTCAACCTCTACCAAGAAGCCCACGAGACCAACTTACGTCTTTCCTCCCGCTTCACCAACCAACGAGTTCTCTCTCGGCACACCAACACGTACCGTCAACGTCTCGCCTACACCTCCAGCATCTACTTCAACTAAGAAGCCATGGTGGTACTCTCCACTTAAGACTGTGACTGTGACCAAATACTTGCCACCCAAGCCAACACCTACTGGCACACTCATTGTGAATAGTGGAACGCTTCCTGTTCTGACACTTGGTGGTAAGAGGGCTGATAATGCTGCTGCTGCGAGGGGCAAGAGACAGGCTGCAGACGCTGACGTTACTAGGAGCGCGACGTTTGCGCCAGGTGCGCCGGTGAAGAGTGTGCCTGGGTTTGTGACTTCAACTAAGAAGCCGTAGTTGTGGAGATCAAAGGAAGTTGAAATGAATGATCAAGGTGTCTGTGTTTCTTAGGCATGTCGTTGAGGATGTGGGATCTCATTCTTTCTGTACGAGTTGATTGATATGACATTACTCTAATAGAAACATTGCTTTATATAACGTTCAGCAAAGAAGGAAATATCCTCCTCAGTTCAGATCATCAACAGTAAGCTCGCTCCATCTGGATGTACCGGGACTCCGAGCTTGTATCACCATCTACTGTCGGATACGGTTGGGCCTTAATCAACCATGACCAACCCACACACTAAAGCCACCATCATTACACTCCACCCTCCCCCATTGATTCCTAGCCTCACTCCAGTTCCAGGCTTATCTGTTGCAGTCGGTGATGGGGTAGGCGAAGTAGTCTCTGTCCCACTCCCACTATTCTCAGCCGTTTTATCTCTCAGACACTTTATCTGCGTGCTTGAAGCTGCCTGAATAATATCCGGGTCTCCGGAAGTGACTTTCTGGTAGACGAGAACAGGCCAAATGCGATGACTAGCTTCGTCGAAATAGCTCTCGTTTACAGTCATATGAGGTTCGCTCGTCGTCAGCAGCAGTGGGATGGAGTTCGATGAATTTGAAGCGGGATTGAGGTCTACAGGTGCTCATTAGTTAAAAAACCCATTGTGTCTTGAATGTGAGATGAGGTGGGATTCAATCACTCACCAAAATCCAAGACATCGCTTTGAGTTCCAGCAATCGCACCCTCGCACTCCCTTGGAATCTCGGTGATCAAGCTCCCACATGCAACCGCCCCATCCGTTTTTGTAGCATCGCTGACTTGCGCGTGCAAAGCATCAATGCAAGATTCTCCCAGTGTAGGAAAGCATCCTCCATCCTCATTTTCTCCTCTTCTTGTCGCTGCGTCTGTCACGCGCTTGAATACCACCACACAGCTATATCTTTCCAATACAGCTGAAGTGTTCCCAGTGCTAAGTCCATCGTCTGCAGGTGGAGTGATAAAAATCAGTGATTCGGTTATGGATGTGTCCGAGGGGTTCGGAGTCGCGTGCTCAGAGATAGCCAGTGTGAGAGTGTACTCTGGATGAGAGAATGTCAGGTTGAATGGGGAGTCGTAGATTATACTGTCAATCTTGTATGGCGAGGTCGCATTTGCCGTGGCGTTGAACTGGGATATATATGATGAAGAGATGTTTGGCAATTGCGTGTAATTGTAAGTTCCAACATCCGCTGCCTGCGCTACACCGAAGGCCAGGAGTGTGGTCGTCAGTTTTGACTTCATGGTTTGTCTTTCAATAGAAAGTTGTGTTTCTCAATGCTATATTTGACGGATGATCTCCAAACCGTAATCCGAAGCGATGCGGCATATCTATATACATCAAGCACTGCTAAATCAAAGCTAAATCCTTCAAGCATCAGCCTCAACCGCTAGAACATATCGTGCGTCTACAGCAAAGTTTACGGACTAGCGAATGTGGTTCTGGCGTCAGGGGCAGGGCTGAGGCTTATGCTGACATCGGAATTCTTGGCGTGACGGCACAGTCTGATGATTGGTCAACTCGTCACTTTCTCGTCTAGCAAGCAATGTGGACATAGAAAATCGCTAAATGATCTGATCAAAAGGCAGTTGGCTCTCAAACGTGCCATCACGACTTGTCTATGTGGTGGGTTTGGGGTTAGGTGGGGGCGGGAATTGCTTAGCGAGACTGAATACTTCCTGAGGATTGTTGTTGCTCTGAAACTTGATTCCAAGTCAATGAGGCGAAGAGGTCGCTCTCAACCTATAGAAACCATATATTCTGCCCAATCGCTCGATTGGCTAAAGCAACTACCTCGCACTTCGCAATCATCAGCCTCGCTCGCTAAATCGGCCTATAAAGAAGCCACTGACCTTTCAACCCCACCCTGCTGAAGAACGTCAATCTATGTACGCGCATCTTTCGATAATCCAGATCAAGCAGACAGCCTTAATCTGACAACTTCTCAATGTGTACCAGTCCCGCTAAGCTCTGTCCACCTTGTTCATCCCTGGGTCTCCAGCGTGATGATTTCGAGCGGCCACCATTCGAGCCAGAAGGCAGGTACAACAGCCTCGTCTTGTCAGGCTCCGTGGGCTATCTCCGGGAACAGAAAAATTTATGCCCCCTCTGCTACTTAATACTCGAAGCGCTATATAAGAATGAAGGGCAGTCCCTGGACGAGCAGGACGATGATACCCAGTGGGAGGTGACATGGAGCCAAAACAATCAAGAGTATGACCCCGACAGCAGCGAGGCTGAAGATCTGTACGGGTCTGGGCTATACCCTAGATTGAAAGTGGAGGGAAGTCATGGTGATCATTGCGTTCAATTAATGGATGCATCAACTACAAAAGGGTTCTTGAGAGGTAGGGAGATTCCCGAGACGATTGACCCCGACATGATAAAGCGGTGGATGGAAAGATGCGCAAAATTGCACGGGGAAGATTGCAAACAATCTTTTCTTAGGGTGGGACCACACCCAGCCTCATCTATGAACCTCATGGTGATTGATGTGAACAAGAAATGTCTTGTCAACATGCCATCCGGAGCGAAATACGTTGCGTTGAGCTATGTTTGGGGCCAAGCAAACTTTCTCACCACGCTCAGATCTAATGTATCGGAATTCCAAGAGCAAGGAGCTTTCTCCAAGATTATACCTCCACGTACTATTCAAGATGCAATTAAACTTACTGAGGGGATTGGATTTCAATATCTCTGGGTCGATGCTCTGTGTATCGTGCAAGACGAGGATGAGTCGAAAAGGCTCCTCATCTCCAATATGGATGCAATATACGGCCACGCAGCGCTCACAATCATTGCTGCTTCGGGCACCAATGCAGACGCTGGTCTAGGCGGTGTCAAAAGCCGTTCTGCAGAGAGACAAATTCCCAGCAGGGTCATGGGGCCTGGCTGGAAGCTGGGAGTGTTCACTGCCTTCGATGCCGCACTCATGTATTCTACCCATGCGAAAAGAGGATGGACGTAAGCTATCACCATCGTAATCACACCGGAGTAGAAAAAGCTTACAAATTTGACAGGTATCAAGAAGGGTGCATGTCACCACGGTGCTTAGTGATTCTCGACGGAAAAGCCTTCTTCTCTTGCCGGGAGTCTATTTGGCGAGAGGACGTCATGGCAGAAGTTGATGGCGTGAAACCATTCGAAGGAGCCAATATCCTTGGGAGGACGCCTGTAATGGCCCGTGCGTAGCTTGTGTAACCCCCTGTATAAATAGCCTTATTCAGGGGAAAGAAGAACCCTTCGCTCCTCAGCAATTAGCTTCTGTATCAATTGAATCACCAGCGAGTATTCAGCG